>JAODAL010009719.1:0-109102 GCA_025379985.1 Phyllomedusa bahiana | reverse complement strand
ACAAAATCTGCACATGTTGTAAACACATAGAAAATACAAATGTGTTTAGTTCATACACTACAAGTAAACAGTATAAAATACATCAATACATAAATTGTAATACCAAAAACGTGATATACCTGATTTCATGTATAAAATGCAAATTGCAATATGTTGGATGCACAAGTATACACCTTGAAGAACGTGTAAGACGGCACCTCTCTGATGCCCAAAATCCAATCTGGAGCACTGGTATGTATAGAAAAAGTCACACAGCCCATTAGAGGTGGTAACTTGCAGCGAAAATTATTAATTAGAGAAGCCAAATGGATATTTATGCTAAATACTAGACAACCTAAAGGCTTGAACGTGAAACATGATTTACCATATCAATATTAAGAATAGTCAGTGTATACTGTTATGGGTGATGGTAGTGGATCCTCTAGGTCACCATAAGAGATGACTTATTGAAGCAGGTCTGGATGCGGGGAACTCTCAAGTCTCTACCCCTGTTGTGGCTGCTCTCGATGAAAGCAAAAGTGCAGGTGTGAGACAGGAGAAACAGGCAAGACATGGTAGGGAGGCAGGCAGAAAGGTCACGGCTAGGGGCAGACAAAAATGGTCATGTCACTTGCAGAAGGTCAAGGTAGGCAGCAGGCAGAGTATAGTTGTGGTCACAGACAAGGGTCAAAGTCCAGAAAGAGTAAACATAACAAGCATATTCACAGGAAACGCACATCAATACACTGGCAAGGGTAAGAAGGGGAAGTAACCTAGTAAAGGGTCCATCGACCGCTGATTGATAATCAGAAGAGCGCTGGCCCTTTAAATCTCAGAGTTATCTCGCATGCGCCTTAAAGAGTGAGTACACGAGCGCCTGCCAGTGACAGAGAGCAGGAGCAGGAAGAGGTGAGTAAGGAGTGGCTCAGGGACAAAGACACAAACGCGTCCACGGTCTGTAGCAGGGGCCGTGGCACGCATCATGACAATGACATAGTGAAAGGATAATCACAAGTCTCTTTTGTTAAGTTATTCTTTTGTTTTATAATGTACCTATTTTTTATGGCTTTCTGCATATCGGTCTTTTACCTCATGGGTCTATGGATTCCTTGGTAAATACCATAGATGTCCAATACCGTCATGTGTGGTTTCAAAAATATGTTCTTTATTTCCTGATCCTTCTGAATATTACAAAGGTTTTCAGTACTACCAGTATTTGCCTCTCTTTAAAGCTGACTTGGACTACAATTTTGAATAACTATGGAACACTCAATTTCCTTCCTGTTTGTATTTGTTTACAGATTTAAATAAGAGTATTATATTTTATTTCCATGTTTCTAATCAAAGTGGTTATTTATTTTATTATTTGGGTATTTATTTTCCCAGTTTGCTTTACTAAAGAAATTATAATATATTGTAATTCCAAATACAACCTATTTAATTTTTATCCTTGTATGTATATTTTGAAGATAAACATCATAATATGAAAATGTTGGTAAATTCTGAATACTAAAATGGATAATTTTGCCATGCGCACATATTACTTCGTACTGTCTTATGAATCACAAACAAAACCAATAACATTGATTAAAAGAAATGTGCAATGATATTTAATCATTATTTTAAAACTGTATATAAAATACATTATATAACTTTTTTCCTTCAAAAAATTCAGATATTACATTGAAATTGTAATTCTAGTACATTTAAGGTTTTTTTTTTACAGGTATCAGTAAGGTTTGGTCCACTTGGTACATTTATCTATTACAGTCATTCAAAAAATAAAAAGTCCAAACAAGTTCTAAAGTTAAAACAACTTATTTATTTAATATTAAATAACTTTTTTCACAGTAACATTCCAGAAGGATAAAAAAAAATAAAACAAAAGAATCCCCACAATAATACAAGATTATATGGTTTCATATGAGGAGTGAACAATAATTTTTAAATAACTATAATCTGGATATGTACTGCGAGATTAGTTCTTCTTTGCCAGGTTTTTTTAACAGGTGCAATATTTTGTGGTAGCAATGGTAAGGCAGACTATCAAGCAAATGCAATTTTAACCATTCATGTTTTGCGAGTCTTGGTGTACGTTTCTGGAATCACGCCCCCTTTCTGTCGCTTGAGAAAGGGGATGTGACTCCCGAAACGTAGCGCAGGTGTGGTGTTACACATTGTAGCATTACTACCAGAGCAGTCTCAGCTCATCCAAAGGGGGATGTATACCACTATAAAATAATGCATATATCAAGAGTCTGTATATAACATATGGCCTGAACAAGTTGATTGTTGTTTGTCCTGCTGATGAACATATCAAAAGGAGATGTTGTATGAAAATATGAAAAACTGAGAAAATGAAGTAAAAGTGAAAAGGGAAATATATTGAAAATATGTATATTCTTTAATGGAGCAGCACATAGGTTTGTGAAGTTTTTGATAAATGAGGAGCGGGTCCTCAAATGTCTGCTAACAAACTGTGAATATCGGTTAAGGTGCTTGTGTGATAATTAAGTGATTGTAGGATTAATAGTCAGAGAGGACAACCTATTTAAATACAATGACATCGTAAATCATCCAGTGGAAAAATATGGTATGACGGTTTGGAAAAGGCCAGGACATGTTAAAAAATAACAATAAAATAACAATAGCAAACATCTGAATTCCACTACTAACTACTGTAGATTTGAAAGAACATCCCTCATCCAGCTATCTTTGGTGCTCATGGATTGCCTTATATCTGAGCTGTGAATCTTCCGCTGATTCAACAGACTACCTTTCTATTTTTACTTCGATCTAAACTATAGAAGAGCTTGAATTTTAGCACCTCCGCACTTAGACAATTATTTAGATGAACATTTCCGGAGTCAAAAAATCTTTTAAAACCTCTAAGGCAAAACACATTCAAAAATTGAACAATAAATACGACAGTAAACCTGATGCGCCTCGTTGAAAGTTTCTGGCTCCATGATGACCCAAGAAAGAGAAACCTTGTGCTCAATAGATGGGATGGGACCCTGAATCAAGTTACTTGGGTGCTAGTATCATGTCTTCCTCTTTCTTTGTGTGGAGTGTTTCCAGTTGGCTTCTCCTGATTGGTAGCAGGACCTGGAAGGTCACCATAGCTATTGGGATTCCCAATTTCAGTGCTGTTGTTTGCAGATCTTGGAAAATGAGTAGGGGACTCTATGCTTGAAAAACTTTAGGGTTGCTGGATACATCAGTGCAAATTATGTCTGCTTCTTCAGCAGCTCCGAGCAAAGTGAAAAGAATCTCCTTCTTTTGCGTGTAACTTCTGCTGAATAATCAGCACACTCCAAAATGCGATGACCATCTATTTCGATGCTTGATCAGCAAAGTCGAGATATCTGCAGATGACCGGACATTGACCCTCTCTAACATTCTTATTTGTATTTGACGAAGACTGGTTTCTAGAATCTGGGCTTATTCTGTGGTCTTTTTTAACCCCACAATTACTCAAAATTCTTACTATCTGTAAGGGTTCGGTGGATTCGCTGGACCACCGCAAGCGATGATAGTTAAGCCACGCCAGGGAGCGGAGTCTAAGTAGCCCCCGGTATTCACCAGAGTCCACCGCAAAGCGGGATGGACTTGCTGCGGCGTGAGGCTACCAGGTCGCTACCCCTGATGTGACTTGCTTGCGATGGCGGCCGGGGTAATGCGTGGTACAGAAACGTAATCCAGAAGAGTAGTTGGAGACAGGCAGGAGATCAGGACAGGTGGCAGAGGTTTGTGGTCAGAGACGGTCAGGCGGCAAACAGGAAAGGTCAGGAAACGTCGCGGAACAGACTGGTAAACGGGTAATCAAACAGAACTCCAAACTCTCTCTAGACAAGGTAACGCACACCAACAATCTGGCAGAGAGTGCTGGGGGCGTATACCTTATATAGGACCAGCGGCCAGCAATTGTCCAAATTACCGGCGCACTGGCCCTTTAAATCCAGACCAGCCGTCGCGCGCGCGCCCTAGGCAGCGGGTACACGCGCGGCGGCCGGGACAGGCAGGCACAGCGTATACAGGAGCGAGGACGGGTAAGTGGCCCGACGCCGGACCTCGGGTAACAGGGAGATGGTCGCGGGCAGCCGCGGCACCTGCGCCGGACCCCCTGCGGGCAGGGGGGGTGGCCGTGGGAGGCAACGGCACCCGCGCCAGCCCCCATGACACTATCATTGGGTTTTCTTCTTCGCATAATTTCTTCAGTTCCCGTGGGAGGACCAATTTTAGAACTCAAATTGTTGCGCTTGAAATGATTTTCAACGTCATAAACTTTTCCACCAGCTTTTTGTTTTCCGTAGCGAGTTCCTGCAGTTGGAATTAATAGTTCTCTAAATCCTCCTTAACTGTATATCTCCTCTGTTCCAGATCATCTAGATCTAGATTCTATACAAATGCTGTGCTGAGCTACCTCCGGTTGAAGTTGCTTAAGGGAAGTAGCAATTGTGCTAGCGAGAGTGTCTTGGAGGTCTGAAGAGAGCATCTTCATTATTTCCACCGCAAGCTGCTTGTAATCAATCAATTGTGAATTTTGAATTTTGTCCATATCCCCTTCACTACTACTTCTTTATGTTAAGAGGAATCTTAGCCATCATTTGTTGCATAGAATCTCTTTGGCCACTAGATGACAGCATAGCTCTTCTTTGTTGTCTCCCTGGGGTTTTGTACCTCTGCCACTCATTCTCAGAACATATCTGTCCATAAAGACACAACCAAGAGTGTGCAGTAATAAACCAAATTCTATAGTAATATAGTTATATAGAAGTTACAGTTACAGTCATATGAAAACGTTTGGACACCCCTATTAATCTTAATAATTTTTAGTTCTAAATATTTGGGTGTTTGCAACAGCCATTTCAATTTGATATATCTAATAACTGATGGACACAGTAATATTTCCGGATTGAAATGAGGTTTATTGTACTAACACAAAATGTGCAATATGCATTAAACCAAAATTTGACCGGTGCAAAAGTATGGGCACCCCAACAGAAAAGTGACATTAATATTTAGTAGATCCTCCTTTTGCAAAAATAACAGCCTCTAGTCGCTTCCTGTAGCTTTTAATCAGTTCCTGGATCCTGGATGAAGGTATTTTTGACCATTCCTCTTACAAAACAATTCAAGTTCAGTTATGTTTGATGGTCGCCGAGGATGGACAGCCCGCTTCAAAGTATCCCACAGATGTTCAATGATATTCAGGTCTGGGGACTGGGATGGCCATCCAGAACATTGTAATTGTTCCTCTGCATGAATGCCTGAGTAGAGTTGGCGCTGGGTTTGGGATCATTGTCTTGCTGAAATATCCATCCCCGGCGTAACTTCAAATTCATCACAGATTCTTGTACATTATTCTGAAGAATCTGCTGATACTGAGTTGAATCCATGCGACCCTCAACTTTAACAAGATTCCCGGTGCCGGCATTGGCCACACAGCCCCAAAGCATCATGGGAACCTCCACCAAATTTTACAGTGGGTTAGCAAGTGTTTTCTTGGAATGCTGTGTTTTTTGGGAGGCCATGCATAACGCCTTTATGTATGACCAAACAACTCAATCTTTGTTTCATCAGTCCACAGGACCTTCTTCCAAAATGAAGCTGGCTTGTCCAAATGTGCTTTTGCATACCTCAGGCGACTCTGTTTGTGGCGTGCTTTCAGAAACGGCTTCTTTCGCATCACTCTCCCATAAAGCTTCTCCTTGTTCAAAGTGTGCTGTACTGTTGACCGATGCACAGTGACACCATCTGCAGCAAGATGATGCTGCAGCTCTTTGGAGGTGGTCTGTGGATTGTCCTTGACTGTTCTCACCATTCTTCTTCTCTGCCTTTCTGATATTTTTCTTGGCCTGCCACTTCTGGGCTTAACAAGAACTGTCCCTGTGGTCTTCCATTTCCTTACTATGTTCCTCACAGTGGGAACTGACAGGTTAAATCTCTGAGACAACTTTTTGTATCCTTCCCCTGAACAACTATGTTGAACAATCTTTGTTTTCAGATCATTTGAGAGTTGTTTTGAGGAGCCCATGATGCCACTCTTCACAGGAGATTCAAATAGGAGAACAACTTGCAATTGGCCACCTAACTACTTTTCTCATCATTGGATACACCTGGCTATGAAGTTCAAAGCTCAGTGAGGTTACAAAAACCAATGTTGTGCTTCAGGACGTCAGTAAAAAGTAGTTAGGAGTATTCAAATCAATAAAATGATAAGGATACCCACATTTTTGCACCAGTCAAATTTTGGTTTAATGCATATTGCACATTTTGTGTTAGTACAATAAACCTCATTTCAATCCGGAAATATTACTGTGTCCATCAGTTATTAGATATATCAAATGGAAATGGCTGTTGCAAACACCCAAATATTTAGAACTAAAAATGATTAAGATTAATAGGGGTGCCCAAACTTTTTCATATGACTGTATATAGTAGATGCAAATGAAGGAGTTGATGACTGGCAGTCTCAGCTAATGAGTGTCAGTGGCTCTGATTTGCACACAAAAATTCCAAAGTGAAGCGTGGAGATCCCACTCAGCTAGAAAGGGTTAATAAACAAGGCAGACCAAAGCAGACCGAAGAAGATGAAAGAGAGCCATATAGCTGTTATATCTGCACTCATAGTTTTATTTCTTTCCTCTGTACTTCCCACAGCTATTTGAGCCTTCTCCACAACTGCTGCGACTGCTACAATGTGTGCTGCGTATAGGGATTAGTCACCAAAAATGGTGCCTGCCACGAGGTGTTTCTGTTGCTATCCAATCTACCACTGCATCCCTTGCATCCTGACAGTGCCGCACAACACCGCGCCTTTCTTCTCAACTACTACTAATTACTTATATAAATAGTAAAAAAATTAAAAATAAGTAAATTAATTGAAAATTTTGGCCTTTTGAAAAGTAATGAGGGAGGTATTGTAGAGGGCGATGAGGAGAAAGCAAACCTACTGAACATTTTTTTTCCACCGTATTTACAGAGGAAAATGACCTTCCTATCGAGGAGCAGAGGGATGAGGTAAACTCCACCTTAAATGCTTTCTTGTCTAACCCAGGAAGAAGTGCAGCTCCACCTCAAGAAGATTAAAATAGACAAATCACCAGGTCCTGATGGTATAAAGCCCTATGTCCTAAGGGAATTAAGTAATGTGATAGATAGGCCCCTATTCTTAATATTTATGGACTGTATAATAACGGGGTATGTACCAAAGGATTGCCGCAAAGTTAATGTGTTGCCAGTATTCAAAAATGGGTCAAAAAGTGATCCAGGAAACTATAGGCCGGTAAGTTTGACGTCTGTTGCAGGTAAAATGTTTGAAGGTTTTCTAAGAGACGCTATCCTGGAGTATCTCACTGAAAATAAATGTATAACACCATTCCAGCATGGGTTTATGAAGGATCGGTCCTGTTAAACTAATCTCATCAGCTTCTATGAGGAAGATAGTTCTAGACAGAATTGGGGTGAGGCATTGCATGTCATATTTAGATTTTTCTGCAAAATTTGCTTCTGTGCTACATAAAAAAGTTGGTAAGTAAACTGAGAATGCTTGGTCTAGGCAAAATGTTTGCAAGTGGGTAAGTAACGGGCTCAGTGATAGAAAACAAAGGGTGGTGATTAATGGTACATACTCAGATTGGATTCCTGTTACTAGTGGGGTACACAGGGTCAATATTGGGCTCTATTCTCTTTAATATATTAATTAATGACCATACAGAAGGATTGCACAGTAGAATATCAATCTTTGCAGATGATACTTAGCTCTGTATCTTGGTCACAAAAATTATTTTAAGTGTCCTGCTGCATACCTCCTCTGAGCACTTAGTCCATCAGCACTCTGTGATTTTGTCTAAGGAGTTCTTTACCCTGTAAGCACTGTAAAGTAATCAACGCAATAGAGGATAATGTGTTATTACAAAGGGATCTGGATAAGTTGGAGGCCTGGGCAGAGTGGGGGCGATGAGGTTTAACACAGATAAATGCAAGGTTATGCACATGGGGAGGAAAAATCCATTACATGACTACTTGTTAAACAGGAAAACACTGGGTAAAAGTGACTGGAAAGGACTTGGGAATCTTAGTTGACAGTAAACTTAATTGTAGCAGCCAGTGTCAGGCAGCAGCTGCCAAGGTAAACAGGATCATGGGGTGTATTAAAAGGAGCATAGATGCATATGATGAGAACATTATTCTCCCATTATACAAGTCACTGGTTAGACCACACATGGAATATTGTGTACAGCGTTGAGCACCAGTGCACAGGAAAGACATTGTAGAGCTTGAACAGGTTCAAAGACGGACTACAAAAATAATAAAAGAATGGGGTTGTCTGCAATACTCATAAAGAGTAGCAAGATTGGGGTTTTTTAGTTTAGAGAAAAGACGGCTTCGAGGGGACATAATAAATATGTTTAAATATATCAAATGTCAATATAGAGATCTCTCCCCAGAATTGTATCTAGAACAAGAGGGGATCCTCTGCGCCTTGAGTAAAGAAGGTTTCTACATAAACATAGAAAGGGGTTCGTTACTGTAAGAGCAGTGAGACTGTGGAACTCTCTGCCAGAGGAACTTATCATGGTGAATTCACTAACAGAGTTCAAAAAGGATCTGGATGCATCTCTAGAGTGTAACAAGTTATAGTGGCTGGGATTCCGAAGAAGGCTCGTTGATCCAGGGATTTATTCTGATTGCCAAATGGAAGTTGGGAAGCAATTTTTTTCCCTAAAATGAGGACAGTTGGCTTCTACTTCATGGGGGTTTTTGCCTTCCTCTGGATCAACACTATAAGACAATAGGCCTTACAAACTATATAACTGTATACTATGGTGAGTGCCCCAGTAGGCAGGACACCCGCAACTGGCTGTGGGATGCCGGCTATACCATAAACCAGTACAGAGATGCCGGAGCTCCAAAGCCATGGGTCCTCACATTTGGCTGGAACCAAATGTCAATTCTGAATTTTTTAAGGACTTCTTCATAACCTAGGGCATTCAATTTTTGGAGAAAAGATTGTATACAGTCCACATTATGGTTGTGGCCTCAAGCTGCTAGTATGGTACATACCTACATAACATCATACTAGAAGTGTGACCTCTCTGGTCTGTGAGTGGCACACTTCTAACCCAATAGTATGGTAGAACATGGACAGTTGACGTTTACCCCTCAGCAATAATTGGTTATCAACAACCGCTTTCAATTTCTCAAAAGTTGATGAGTCTTCCTTCAACCATTTAGTTTCGCCAGTTGTTGCCAAATGACTACATTTGTTATATGACAACAATCAATATACACGTTTGCCGCATAAAGACTTTCTAATACTTTAACGTCCAATTTCTGTAGACTTTTAATGCATCAAATTTTCTTGATCCATTAACAAAATGTAACAGTTAAAGATGTATATACAAAAAGTAACCTTCTCAGGATAATGCCATCAGTCCAGCTTCCATTATTTCAGCTTGCAAAGCTTTAGGTATGCATTAGCTCCGAGCGTGTCTACTCCATTGACATCCGACTCGTTCCACCTGCTACGTTTCGGGGGAACGCCCTCTTTGTAAAGCATCATGGGGAAACGTTAGTACTATGTATATATATTCATCACAGCACAAAGTATTATATAAACATTAAAAACAATGTTAAGGCTAAGTATGGTGCTTAGATAGACATTCTAATATTTTATACTTTATTTTAATTTATTATTCTATTGCACACCTCTCTTAACCCTTTCTCTACAAGCCGAGTTCATAGGAACATGCTCCACCTACATTTTTTGTGTAATCCTTTCAGGTTTAAAGGGTTAAGAGAGGTGCGCAATAGAATAATAAATTAAAATAAAGTATAAAATATTAGAATGTCTATCTAAGCACCATACTTGCCCTTAACGTTTTTAATGTTTATATTATACTTTGTGCTGTGATGTATATATATACATAGTACTAACGTTTTCCCATGATGCTTGACAAAGAGGGCGTTCCCCCGAAACTTAGCAGGTGGAACGAGTCGGATGTCAATGGAGTAGACACGCTCGGAGCTAATGCATACCTAAAGGTTTGCAAGCTGAATATCAGGGCTGGGCGGCGCTCGGTCTGCAGGGAGCAATGTTCTGCAGCAGCTGATTTGCGACCCCCACCCTGATACACATTCTGCTGGCAGCTCTGTGAGTGACAGAGGTCCAGCCACTGCGGAGAGGGGGCGTGTCACACCAGCCAATGGGAGGACCTGGAGGCCGCTCCAATCAGCTACAGGGGCGGTATCCGGGAATCACATTTAAACTCCCTGCTTGCTGAGTGCTGCGCCCAGGGCCGTTCCTAGGGGCGGGCAGGGCGGGCGATCACCCGGGGCGCCAAGGCTCCGCTCAGCCACGGGTGGGGGGGGGGGGGGGCCGCGCCCCACCGCGACCGCCCACCCTGCCCGCCTTGAGGAGCGCACCTGACTTTGCGCGATTGTTTTATAACAGTCGCGCAGAGCCAACAGCTGCCGGTACAAGGAGAAGGCGGGACGGATCGTTCCCGTCCTGCCTCCTCCCCTGTATGTATCGGCGCTCACCGCGCCCCCTGTGACGCTCGATCTCCACGGCTGGCAGCTCTGCCGCCGAGGAGATCCCTGGGAGCTGCGTGCAGTGTAAGCAGCGCGATGACGTCACGGTGCTTACACTGCTCAGCAGCTCCCACCGCTGAGCAGCTCCGGACCGGGACGCGGGACCCAGGTGAGTACTTTTTTGTTATTTTAGAATTACTTACAGGGGCATCACTGGCTACAAGGGGGTCATCACTGGCTACAGGGGGCATCACTGGCTACAGGGGGAATCACTGGCTACAAGGGGGCATCACTGGCTACAAGGGGGGCACACTGGCTACAAGGGGGGCACACTGGCTACAAGGGGGCATCACTGGCTACAATGGGGGCACACTGGCTACAATGGGGGCACACTGGCTACAAGGGGGGCCCCTGGCTACAAAGGGGCATCACTGGCTACAAGGGGCCACACTGGCTACAAAGGGGGCACACTGGCTACAATGGGGGCACACTGGCGGCAAGGGGGGCATCCTTGCTACAAGGGGGCATCACTGGCTGCAATGGGGGCACACTGGCTACAAGGGGGGCATCCTGGCTACAAGGGGCATCACTGGCTAAAATGGAGGCACACTGGCTACAAGGTGGCATCTACTGGCTACAAGGGGGGCACACTGGCTACAAGGGGGCACACTGGCTACAAGGGGGGCACACTGGCTACAAGGGGGGTATCACTGTCTACAAGGGGGCATCACTGGCTACAAGGGGGCACACTGGCTACAAGGGGGGCATCACTGGCTACAAGGGGGCACCCTGGCTACAAGGGGGCACACTGGCTACAAGGGGGACACACTGGCTACAAGGGGGGCAACCTGGCTACAAGGGGCATCACTGGCTACAATGGGGGCACACTGGCTACAAGGGGGGCATCACTGGCTACAAGGGGGCATCTACTGGCTACAAGGGGGGCACACTGGCTACACGGGGGCATCACTGGCTACCGGTGGCATCTACTGGCTACAAGGGGGCACACTGGCTACAATGGGGGCACACTGGCTACAAGGGCGGCATCACTGGCTACAAGGGGGGCATCACTGGCTACAAGGGGGTCACACTGGCTACAATGGGGGCACACTGGCTACAAGGGGGCACACTGACTACAGGGGGGGCATCACTGGCTGCGGGGGGCATCATTGGCTACAGGGGGGCATCACTGGCTACAGGGGGCATCACTGGCTACGGGGCATCTACTGGCTACAGGGGCATCACTGGCTACGGGGGCATCTACTGGCTACAGGGGGCATCACTTGCTACAGGGGGCATCTACTGGCCTCAGGGGACATCACAGGCTACAGGGGCATCTACTGATAACAGGGGGCATCTACTGGCTACAGGGGGCATCAGCGGCATCAACTGGCTACGGGGGGCAACAACTGGCTATGGGGGCATCTACTGACTTATGGGGGGCATAACTGGCTACAGGGGGCTACTACCTGGCTATCGGGGGCTACTTCATGGCTACAGGGGATATTACATGGCTACCATATGAGGTGTTATAGATGGGGAGTTTGTATAGAGATATGAATTGGTTGGGAAGTGCTGATAAAGTGAGGAGTCTTAAGATATTTGTTTTGTAAATTTTACAGTGAAGAGTCGGGAGTAGTCGTCACGGCGTCTGGGAGAGATGGAAAAGAAGAAGAGAAAGAGAACAACTCTTCAGAGACGTCTCCTGTGAGTCACTAGATGTAACTTTACTGTAATCATTTATATGTCTGCAGAGCCTGTGTACAGCGGGTATCCATCATTGTATGCCGGTCATATTGGTTGAAGTATAATGGTTTGTATTCAGTAATGGTCAGTCTTATTATTCAGCCACTATGTGGTGGTGATATGTGGTCACGGTGTTGCTGTATTTGGTCACTATGTGGTGATATGTGGTCATGGTGTGGTGGTATTATTCGGTCACTGTGTGCTGGTGATATGTGGTCTTAGTGGTCTTGGGATTATGGTTGGTGTAACAGTGTTATTTGGTAACTGTATGACTATTATCTAGTAGTTTTATAGGTAGCACATTGTGGTAAAGCTTTCTGTATATTTTGGCTTTGGTTGATGGTGATGCACTGTGTTTCATTATGGCACATTATGTTACATGGGGGAAGTGGGGGGCGAAATTTCTTCACCTTGCCCTGAGTGAAATTTAGCCTAGGAACGGCCCTGGCTGCGCCTGTGATATTTCCTGGCTGCCTTCATACCTGTGCTTATTGCTTGTTTGTTTATCCGTGTACCTGACCTCGGCTTGTTTCCTGACTCTGTCTTACGTTCTGATTTTGTACCTCGCTCCCATTTGGCTTTTGACCCCGGCTTGTTTAAGGTTTCTCTTTGGTTCCGTTTTGTGGCTTGGCGTTTCTGATTGGTTTTGAACCGGACTGTCTGACTATTCTTCCTCCTGACGGCCCCAGCACTTTAGCAGCGCAGGGACTGTCGCCCAGTTGGCGTCTGCCACCTAGGGCAGCACGTCAAATAGGCAGGGACAGTGGGCTGGGTTCCAGTCATGGCTCACTGTCCTTCCCTTGACGTGACACTGAAATAATGGAAGCTGGACTGCCCGCATTATCCTGAGAAGGTTACTTTTTGTATGTACATCTTTTAATGTTACATTTTGTTAATGGGTTAAGAAAATTTGAAACATTAAAAGTCTACAGAAATTGGAAATTAAAGTATTAGAAAGTCTTTATGTGGCACACGTGTATATTGATTGTTGACTAAGAAGGAAGGTGGGAGAATCCTAATGTGAGGCCGGCGCATATAGTAACCTGAGGAACAGCGTAATAGCAATTGAAAAAAAAAGGGTAACATAATGTTCTTATGGTGTAAAACTACATTTGTTATATGAACCTTCACTGACCAAGTAATGTACAATTACCACATGGTGCAATAATAAACAAGTTCCAGGCATTGAATTGTTACTCATTGCCTTTCATTATTTTTCTTATTCTGACATGGCAATCTGTGACAAACATCCTGACATTTATGCTATTATTCATCATTCTTTTAATTGTTCTTGACAGAAGTCTTTCATTTAAGATTGACTGACATTTCAGGTGTTATGATTTGTTTCCCTGAAAAAGCCAGGATCTTCCTTTTTTCAGTGTCCATGGTCATGTTCAGGGCCGCCATACAGGGGGTACAGCCGGTACTCCTGTATGGGGCCCGGTGGAATAAGGGGGCCCTCCGCAAGCAGGCCCCCTTATTCCTCATGATAGAGCAGGGCTTGGCGGCACAGCCGCCGAACCAGGCTCAAGCTGGCCCACAGTGCGCCCAGAGACCGGCCCCTACTTTTGATGTAGACGGCGCGGTGACGTCACTTCACCGCGCTGCCTATGCAGGGCCGCAGTATCCGGCGGGAAGCGCCCGGGAGCGGCAGGAGCGAGGCTCAGGTAAGTGGGGTTTTTTTTCTTTTTATATATATATAAGAAAGGGGGCCCTGACTCTGGCTGCATCTAAAGGGGGCCCTGACTCTGGCTACATCTAAAGGGGGCCCTGACTCTGCCTACATCTAAAGGGGGCCCTGACTCTGCCTACATATAAAGGGGGCCCTGACTCTGGCTACATCTAAAGGGGGCCCTGACTCTGCCTGCAGGTAAAGGGGGCCCTGACTCTGCCTGCAGCTAATGGGGGCCCTGACTCTGCCTACATCTAAAGGGGGCCCTGACTCTGGCTACAGCTAAAGGGGGCCCTGACTCTGCCTACAGCTAAAGGGGGCCCTGACTCTGCCTACAGCTAAAGGGGGCCCTGACTCTGCCTACAGCTAAAGGGGGCCCTGACTCTGCCTACAGCTAAAGGGGGCCCTGACTCTGGCTACAGCTAAAGGGGGCCCTGACTCTGGCTACAGCTAAAGGGGGCCCTGACTCTGCCTGCAGCTAAAGGGGGCCCTGACTCGCCTACAGCTAAAGGGGGCCCTGACTCTGCCTGCAGCTAAAGGGGGCCCTGACTGCATACATCGAAAGGGGGGCCCTGACTCTGGATGCATCTAAAGGGGGCCCTGACTCTGGCTGCATCTAAAGGGGGCCCTGACTCTTGCTACATCTAAAGGGGGCCCTGACTCTGGCTACATCTAAAGGGGGCCCTGACTGCCTAACCCTAAAGGGGCCCTGACTCTGCCTAACCCTAAAGGGGGCCCTGTCTCTGCCTAAACATAAAGGGGGCCCTGACTCTGCCTAAACATAAAGGGGGCCCTGACTCTACCGAAACATAAAGGGGGCCCTGACTAACTACAAACTAAAGGGGGCCCTGACTACCAACAAACTAGCTAAAGTGGGCCCTAACTACCTACAAACTAAAGGGGAATCTACCTGCACACTAGCTAAAGGAGGCCCCGATTTCCTGCACACTAGCTAAAGGAGGCTCCTAACTACCTGTATACTACCTAAAGGGGCCTGCTTATCTACCTGAGGGCTATTTACCTACCCACCTGTGGCTAGGTACCCACCAGCCTGCCTGGGGCTGGCCTATCAACTTATCCAGCTGGAGTCTACCTACCTAAATAGGGCCTGTCTAATTACCTGGAGCCCTGCCCATTTGCCAACCTACCTAGGGTCTTGTCTACCAACTTGGTAATATAATGAGAGGGGAGCAGCCCATAGTTGTAGTATTATCTCCAGGGGTAATTTCTCTCCCCACCCTCCAACCCCTTAGGATACTAGGCCTCTAAGTTATGGCTTGTACCCGCTCTCTCACCCCTGGGAGGTTTGTACAGAGGTGGGAATAGATAAAGAGATGCTGGAAAATTGAGGATTCTAAGATATTTGTGTGTAATTTCTGCAGGGATGAGCTGTGGCCAGGACAAGTCATCATGGCGGTGTGGAACGGATGCAGACGAAAAGGGAATAAGAATGACTCAAGAGAAGAGAACGACTCATCAGATAGGATGTCTCTGGTGAGTCCCTGATTTCAGGGGTTATTTTACTTCTTTACTGGATCAGTGCTGTATTCACTGTACAGTAATGTGATGTGACTCGAGCTGGTGTCAGATCACTATGTAGTCTCCATATAGCAGTGTTCTAGGTTATATCGGTGCGGGTATAGTGGCAGCGTACACGTGTCCCTGATTGTGAGGGAGTGAGTGAGGGAACACCTGACCCTGTGATAGGAGTTACACTTCTACTTTCTTGCTGGTGATTATTTTAGAAGGTGGCGAAGTGCGTGACCCAGGGAAACATGGAGGGGGATATTGTATGTGGGTGGAGAAGGATATGGATGGAGCTACTTGGCCCTGTTTCTATGATATGCTAGATTGACAGCTATGTGAGACAGACAGATATGTGACTCACTTAGTATAGTACTACACAATACAGGTTTTTTTTTGCATACTGTATTAGGTGGTAAAATGGGCGCATTTATATCCTAGAGGCCGTTTTTTTTTAGGGGGGGGGGCGGGGCGATCATGTTGCTGGGGGCGGGGCAATAATGTTGCTAGGGGCGGGGTTTACAGGGGGGGCCAGGTGCTTCAGCTGTATGGGGCCCTGAAATTTCTGTTGGCGGCCCTGGTCATGTTGTTACAGTACTTTGCTGAGAAACCAGGACTGTCTACTTGACTGTCGCCGGCTAAACATAGTGCTCTAGCCCGTATTTCACGAAGACCTAGAAATATTATATATTTATAATTTCTTTTTGGTCAATTGGATCTTTTTTTTATTTTTTTGACTATTTTCACTTAATTTTTTTGTCTTTTACATACCTTTTTTTCCATTTAAAGTACCACATAAGGTGCCTAGATTCTTTACCTTTGGTTTAATCATTTGTGACCCCACATTATTTCATTCTGCATTTTGTGATTTTAATATCAACTATTTTTGGTAGTTGTCCCAACGCATGTGTGTGTTGGTGACTTTGTCAGCTATTATTTTAGGACTTGTCGAGGACACAGTTTGGGGTTGTTATGACTGTGACTTTTGGCAGTGTGATTGGATATTTTTGAGGTAGTACCAGTAATGGGATAAAGAATATATTACCTGATCTCTGTGTTTGTATGGATTAATGTCTAACATAGGTGAGGTATGGACCTCCAGACGGACCCAGAAGACTCGTCAAAAGATTGTTCCGGCGATATTGATGTATCACTTAGTGTGCTTTTTGGCAGAAAAAATGTAGGTAAGGCATCAGGGAGTAGTCTTTTTCTGGTCTTTTTTATTTTTTTCTGGGTCATTAGGAAAACCATGCATAATTTCATTTTGGTCCTTTACTTTCCACGTGTGTTCACAACCATTGATAACGCAGGACGGCATTTTAAAGAGAAATATTCAATGGTTATTTGAATAAAATTTGAAATTCAGTTTCATGAAAAATAATATCTTTAGGATTTTTTTATTTTTCTAAATTTGACACCAGTAATAACATTTTGGTGACACTTACCTGTGGCCTGTCATTTTTGAAAGGTAATTAATATTCGTTTCGACAAATATAATTACAGACTAAATTCAATATAGTTGTCTTTGGCAAGGTAAGAACTTGAATCCTGCTACTTATTGAATGTGAAGTGCCTTCGGTGTTTAACCCAAGAATTTACTATGGTGTAGCAAGTATGTTGAGCAGTATAGAGCTTAGCATACACCCAATTTTTTTTTATTAAATATTTTTGATATAACAATGTTTTGTATATATTCCATAATCCAAATGGTATAAGATGATGGGACTCGGTGTACCACTGGATACATATAGTGGATAAATATAGCTGCTCCACTTATCCTAATATGAAGATCTTCTACAAAAAAACGATAGGTAAGTATACTTAACTAGTGATGGCTGCGGTCAGGGCTGGGACGACAGGAAAGTAGAGGTAGACAACCATCTTAGGCACCTAACTGCCTATCAGGAGAATGTCACAAGAATGGAGCAGCCACAGTAGCTGAGCCCATTCCATACACAACACTTCTATGGTAGTATCGGGGGCATTTTAGGAGGGGTGAAGGAATTCACCTACTCCATTGGTGGCAGTGGTGAATGGAGCGACAGTGAGGAAAGTGGGATTCTAACCTTCCCCACCTCTGCTGTGTTCTTCTGACACCATCCTATACTGGATTGTGTCAGATGAATGGTGCATTACTGGAAAGAGAGGGAGGAGCTCCACCTCCCACCCCCACCTGAGAAGGACAGGCTGTCTGCTGGTCTCCATGACAGCTAACTTTCTTGGAAGGTTGGGGGGAAGTTTCAGGTGGGGAGATTGATAGGAAGAAGGAGGGTACAGGAGGGGGAGGTTCATAGAGTTATTGATTTTGGTGAATTTCAGGGGTGATGGGTGGTGGTGGCTTGGGTCATGTGGAGAGGTTGGGGTTGCAAACCTCATAATGCACAGCAGGTACCCAATAGACTATTCAGCAACTGCAGGCACTAAGCTTTTCTGGGTTCCTGCAGTGAGGGATATCACCCAAATTTCACTGCAGAGTCTATTAAGTATCCATGAAAGCTGAATGATGCTCCATCCCCCACATCAGGCATCGATAGGTAATGTAGGCTGCTGTGGAGGACAGAGTGTCACCCAGATGTCTCGAGTGCTGTAATAAAATGATCAAAGATGCCTTGTGTCGGAAAATATTTATTTATATTCCTGTTTTGTCTGTGGTTTTTGTTTACCATTTTTTTTCCAGTTTTTAGTAATGGAGGTGTCTGACACCGGCCTCTCCATTACTATTGCTAGGGCTTGTTGTCAGCCAGCGTTGTTTCTGTTCACACAAGGCTAACACTAACCCCCCTCTCATTATTACCCCACTAGCTAATGCACCAGGAACATTAGAAAGAGCTGGGTTACCATTAAAAGCAGACACTCTAATTTTGTGGTCTGCTTCTGGGATGGCTGCTGGCTGTTATTTTTAGGTTGGGAAGAGACACATATCCATGGACCTTCCCACACCATGTGTTACGACAGGTGGTAGTGGATCCGCTGGACCACCGCAAGTGATGGTGTAAGCCGGTGCGGAATCTAAGTAGCACCTGGTTTTCACCAGAGCCCGCCGCAAAGCGGGATGGACCTGCTGCGGTGGGAAACTACCAGGTCGCTTCCACTGGCGTGACTTGCTTGCAGTGGCAGCCAAGGGTGAGCGTGGTACTGAATCATGAGATGTAGACATAGTCGTGGACAGGCAGGCAGGTCAGGGCAGGAGGCAACGGTTCGTGGTCGAAGGACGTAGCAGGCGGTCGGAAACACGGATAGGTCAGGAACATACTTGGAACGCTTTCTCTACGGCACTGGGCACACATAGATCCGGCAAGGAAGTTTCCGGGGCGGTACCGTTATATAAGGTCAGCGGCCGGCAATTAGTCAATTACCGGCGGGCTGTCCCTTTAAATCTCTGAGAGCGCACAGCAGCCGGCCGAGGGACGAGATGAGACTGGAGCGTGGTTAGGTAATTTTTTGCTCCCGGGGAAGCGAGTGCGCCTGCGGCGTGACATGCGGACCGCTGCGCCACTCATCCCCGACGCAGGGGAGATAGGGGAGCCACGGCTGCGCCCGCAACCCGACCTGCGGGGTGCGGGACCAGCAGTGGCAGTACCCCCCTTAAGCCTCCCCCTTTTTCTGGAACGAAGAAAACTTTGTATTAGGGATCGGTCCACGAGGTTGTCCTCCGGCTCCCAGGATCTCTCCTCCGGCCCGAATCCTTCCCAGTCGATCAGAAAGTGTCGCCTCCCTCTGATAGTTTTCATGGCCAGATTCTCCTTGACTGCGAACACATTGGAGGCCTCCGCTTCAGGGGGGGAGGAGGCGACTTTCTGAGACAAGCGATTAAGGACCACAGGTTTCAATAGGGAGACATGGAAAGAATTCGGCATTCGCATCGTAGAAGGGAGCCGGAGTTTATAGGCCATAGGATTAATTCGTTCCAAGACCTCAAATGGCCCCAAGAAGCGTGGGCCCAGCTTGTAGCTGGGAATCTTGAGCCGGATGTACTTTGCAGACAGCCACACTTTATCTCCTGGAATGAAGGTCGGCGGAAGTCTTCTCTTTTTGTCCACCTGGTTCTTCATGCGAACAACAGCACGCTGCAGGGACTGGCGGGTCTGTTCCCAAATGGTTGTCATATCCCGGACCAGGGAATCTACCGCAGGCACCTCGGAAGATGTAGGCAGGGGGAGTGGTGGGCGGGGATGTAGCCCATAGACCACATAGAAAGGCGAGGAGCCAGTCGACTCAGAGTCCAATGAATTGTACGAAAACTCCGCCCAAGGTAATAAACTTGCCCAATCGTCTTGTCGGCCCGAAACGAAGTGGCGTAAATACGTGCCAAGGACCTGGTTAATCCTCTCCACCTGGCTGTTGGACTGAGGATGGTAGGTCGAGGAAAAGTCCAGCTTCACTTGAAGTCGGGAGCAGAGAGCACGTCAAAACCTGGAAACGAACTGGACCCCACGGTCCGAGACTATGTGTTGTGGGACGCCGTGTAGGCGAAAAATATGCTCAAAGAAAAGAGTGGCGAGCTGTGGAGCCGTGGGCAGAGCAGGCAACAGATCAAAATGGGCCATTTTAGAAAAGCGGTCCGCGACCACCCAGATTGCATTATTCCCTGCAGAAGGTGGAAGATCGGTGATGAAGTCCATAGATATCTGTGACCATAGAAAATCAGGAGTCGGCAGGGGCAGAAGTAAACCAGATGGGCACTGCCAGAGAGACTTATTACGGGCACAGGCAATACAGGCTTCCACAAAATCCCTTGAGTCCTTGGCAAGAGCTGGCCACCAATAGAACCGGGAGATTAACTGGTACGTCTTCCGAGTCCCGGGATGTCCTGCCATTCGAGAGCAATAACCCCATTTGAGAATCCTCTTCCGGAGCAACGGGCGTACATACGTCTTACCCGGGGGCAACTGATGGAGATCCAGCGGGGCGGCGTGGATCAAACATTCTGGGAGTATTATATGCTGCAGGCCTGGTTCTTCTCCGATAGTATCTGTAGCGCGCCAAAGCGCATCGGCCTTGATGTTCTTTTCTGCCGGGCGAAAGTGAATTCGAAAGTCAAAACAAGAAAAGAACAGAGACCATCTAGCTTGCCGGGATTAAGATGTTGCGCTGTCTGAAAATACTGGAGGTTCTTGTGGTCTGTGTATACATCGATCGGATGACGAGGCCCTTCTAGGAGATGGCGCCACTCCTCCAGTGCCCGCTTGATGGCCAATAATTTGCGATCCCCGATAGTGTAATTCTTCTCTGCCGGCGAGAACATCTTGGAAAAGAATCCGCACGTGAGGGTCTTGCTCCTAGGTCCTTTTTGCAAGAGGACCGCCCCTGCCTCCACGGACGAGGCATCTACTTCCAACGAGAAAGGCTTCTCAGGATCTGGGCGAGACAGAACAGGGGCTGAAGCAAAGGCAGTCTTTAGTTCCGTGAACGCTTTTTCGGCCGCCGGAGACCAGAATCTGGGATTGGCGTTTTTCTTGGTCAGCGCCACAATCAGTGCCACCAGTGTGGAAAATGGGGAATAAATTGCCTCTAATAATTAGCAAACCCCAGGAAGCGCTGAATAGCCCGAAGGCCAACAGGCCGAGACCACTGCAGAACAGCTGACAACTTAGCTGGATCCATACGCAGACCTTTATCTGAGACGATGTAGCCCAGGAACGGTAGACGTGTTTGATGAAATAGACATTTTTCCAGTTTGGCATACAGGTGATTATTATAGAGATGTCTCAATACTTGGCGAACCTGCAGGCGGTGGGTCTGCGGATCAGGCAAAAATATCAGGATGTCATCCAGGTAGACTATGACAAAGGTGTAGAGGAGGTCCCCAAAGATGTCATTAACAAACTCCTGGAAGACGGCCAGGGCGTTGCAAAGACCAAATGGCATCACCAAGTATTCAAAGTGCCCATCACGAGTGTTGAAGGCCGTCTTCCACTCATCTCCTTCACGGATCCTGATGAGATTATACGCTCCCCGCAAATCCAATTTAGAAAAGATCTTGGCTCCACGGAGCCGGTCGAAGAGTTCCGAGATTAGTGGCAAAGGGTAACGGTTCTTCACAGTGATTTTATTAAGGCCTCGGTAATCGATGCAGGGCCGAAGAGATCCATCCTTCTTCTCGACAAAGAAGAACCCGGCACCGGCTGGAGACGAGGACTTACGGATAAAGCCCTTCTGCAAATTCTCTTGTATATATTCCGACATGGCCTGAGTTTCTGGTGCGGACAATGGATACACCCTACCCCAGGGAGGACTGGTGCCGGGCAGGAGATCAATCGGGCAGTCATAGGACCGATGGGGCGGCAGCGACTCAGCCTGTTTTTCCGAAAAGACATCTGCAAAATCCTGGTACTCCGCGGGCAGACCTGGCAGGGCCTTGCGGGACGACTGCGGAGAAGCGAGACGCACCAGGCGAGGTGCCACCAGGCAGAGGTTCTGGCAATCAGGTCCCCAACTCGTAACTTCGCCTGTCTTCCAGTTGAGTGTAGGAGCATGGCGTTGCAGCCACGGAAGCCCCAACAGGATCGCCGAGGAATAACGAGGCAGTACGTAGAAGGCAATCTTTTCCTTGTGCAAGGCCCCCACGTGGAGAGAGACAGGCTTGGTAAGATACTGTATGGGGTCTCTCAGGAGCTCACCGCTGACAGAAGATATCATCAGTGGCTTTTCCAGGCGAACCGTCGGCAGACGATACCGAGACACCAGGGAAGTATGGATGAAATTCCCGGCGGAACCTGAGTCCAGGAAAGCCGGCACCTGGAATGAGAGTCCCGTGTCGGTCGTGACCACTACCGGCATAGTCAGTCATGGAGAGGAAGAGGTAGCACCTAGGGATGCCTCTCCTACGTGTCCTAGGTGCGTGAATTTCCCAAATGCTGAGGGTGTCGAGGACAGGCCCTTCGGAAATGATCTGAGCCAGCACAATAAAGGCACAAGTTCTCCGCTTGGTGGTGGGACGGCTCTTGCTTGGACAAGCGAATCTGGTCCACCTGCATGGGTTCCTCCCCAGAAGCTTGAGGGAGCGGCAACGGAGACCTCTGGAACACCGGGGCCAGACAGGGCAAACGGCGGAGTCGCACAGTATCGCGCTCCTGATGCAGTTCTTCCTGTCTCTCAGTAAAACGTATGTCTATCCGGGTGGCCAAGTGAATGAGATCACGGAGAGAAGACGGAAGGTCTCTGGCAGCGAGTGCATCCTTGACCCTGCTGGAAAGTCCCTTCTTAAATGTGGCGCAAAAGGGCGGCATCGTTCCAGGTTAGCTTTGAGGCCAGGGTCCGGAACTGGATGGCATAGTCTCCAACTGACGATTCCTCCTGACAAAGGTTCAGAAGTGCCGTTTCAGCTGATGACGCACATGACGGTTCCTCAAAAACACTGCAGAACTCACAGAGGAAGACCTGCAGATCAGCCGTAATAGGATTATTCCTGTCCCATAGGGGCGTGGCCCAAGCCAGGGCCTTACCGGAGAGGAGGCTAACGACAAACGCCACCTTAGAACGCTCAGTCGAAAATTGGTCGGCCATCAGCTTGATGTGCATGGAGCACTGGGTGATGAATCCCCTGCAGAGTTTCGGGTCCCCGCCGATCTTGGATGGTAACGACAGCCTGAGCTTGGGACCCATTGTCGTCGACGGGACCACCGGAGGAGAGGGAGGCCGCCACGGGCGGTGGTTGCGCCTGCTGCTGGATGGCGAGGAGCTGCTGCATCATGGCGGTGAGCTGAGTTAACTGTTCGGTCTGTTGCACAATCTGCTGCGACTGCTGAGCGACTATGGAAGACAGGTCCGCAACACTGGGCAGAGGCACCTTGGCGGGATCCATGGCCGGATCTAACTGTTACAACAGGTGGTAGTGGATCCGCTGGACCACCGCAAGTGATGGTGTAAGCCGCACCAGGGAGCGGAATCTCAGTAGCACCCGGTTTTCACCAGAGCCCGCCGCAAAGCAGGATGGACTTGCTGCGGCGGGAAACTACCAGGTCACATCCACTGGCATGACTTGCTTGCAGTGGCAGCCAAGGGTGAGTGTGGTACCGAATCGCGAGACGTAGACGTAGTCGTGGACAGTAAGGCAGGTCAGGTCAGGAGGCAACGGTTCTTGGTCGGAGGACATAGCAGGAAGTCGGAAACACGGATAGGTCAGGAACACACTTGAAATGTTTTCTCTATGGCACTGGGCACACATAGATCCGGCAAGGAAGTGTCGGGGGCGGTACCGTTATATAAGGTCAGCGATCAGCAATTAGCCAGTCACCGGCGCGCTGTCCCTTTAAATCTCTGAGAGCTGCAGCGCACGCCCTAGAGGGTGGTAGCATGCACAGCAGCCGGCCGAGGGACGAGAGGAGACTGGAGCGTGGTAAGGTAAGTTCTCGCTCCCGGGGAAGCGAGTGCGCCCGCGGCGCGACATACGGACCGCGGCGCCACTCATCCCCGGAGAAGGGGAGCCACGGCTGTGCCCACAACCCGACCTGCGGGGTGCGGGACCAGCCGTTACAACATGATAATATTATAGTATTAGGCTGCAGCTGCTGGTTTTATCATCGACAGGAAAGCCAACTATGTGCTCAGACAAGGTTACCAGATAATGACAGCCCAAGCAAGATTCGGTTTGGCCTAAAAAGACACATTTTCCACCTTAAAGACTTAAAACGACAGATAAATAAAAAAGACACCATAGAAGAGTGCACCCTTGTGTGTTACCACAACTTAAGTAGGTAAAAGTATGTGAGTTTATACTGTATATGCTCACCTGGTTCTGTTGTGCTTTGGAAAAGGAGGCACAACTTTCTGTGTTGCTAAATGCTGGTAGACACTGGTATGGAAGATCTTTGCTGGTTCCTGTGGCTGGTCCTGTTGCTACGAAACCAGAATAATACAAATATATGGAAAATAGCCAGTTTAACTAAAAAAAACGGAGGATAGCCCGGACCATCCTCTTTAGGGATTTCCATGTATTGTATTGCCCTTTTTGCAGTGGTGTGCCACTGGTAATAGTGTGCGTGTGTGTATATATATATGCCGCAACCCTACCAGTGGCACCCAGGTTCACATTGTGTTTTTTCAGAAATGTTTTTTTGTGCAGAACTATACGTTGTATTTGGCATATATTGCTTTTAATCTATATAGGGAGGAAGAGATGCCTCCATTTTGGTTTCCTGCACCCCACCCATTTTCACAGGCTGTTATATGAGTCCAGCTTGCAAGGTTGGTGTTTTTTTATTTCTTTCTCTCTGGATAATGGAGGTCGGTTGACCCAATGAGAGGCCTGAATTTTGCTCTATTGAGAGGTAAAGATAGTGTAGGACCACCCGACCTGAGATCACTTTGTAAGTTCTTGGGTGGCTTAAGCATTTTTTGATCAAAAACATGTGGACTAAGAATCTCAAAGTTTTTTCATGTATGATAGATAGCATAAATGCTTCTTTAGGGATTTCCATGTATTGTATTGCCCTTTATACTATATATGCTTACCTGGTTCTGTTGTGCTTTGGAAAAGGAGGCACAACTTTCTGTGTTGCTAAATGCTGGTAGACATCGGTATGGAAGATCTTTGCTGGTTCCTGATGCTGGTCCTGTTGCTACGAAACCAGAATAATACAAATATATGGAAAATCTGTTTAAAGGGGTGTTATCGTTTCATTAAATGGTCTTCAGAATAAGGGGACAGTGAAAACAAGCAACTTTGCAATTGGATGTCATTAGCAAAGCTGCCTTGTTCTCACAGTGTCCCTTATCTTGTGTTTTTATTTATACTGATATCCAGTGTGGGTCGAATCCCTCCTCCTTGCATTTCACTAGCTGAGGCTCATTTACATTCTGTACAGCCCCTGGGTCGATTCACAGAGCTGTGTCTCTGACTCAGAGTTAGGGACCGTAGCATTTTCTGTCTCCACACCTAGCAGAAACAGACTGCAGCAGATTGTACAATGAGAAAACATGACAGTTTTGTCCCTGTGCCTAACTCTCCTGCATACACGCAGATCTGTGCCGGTCTTAGAAAGCTGTATTACATCTCCAGCTGTGAGAGATCAGTGCTCAGATTAGATTGAATGAATCCTGTGGTATGTATACAGCTCTTATAAAATAAGACTGATAGGGAGAGACACAGTGATATGTGGACTCAGAGGGGAGGGGGGGGAGTCTCAGGCCAGCAGTGAAGGGGGGATGATCTCATCCAGCTTGGAGGGGAAGAAACGCCCCTGCATTCACAGAGTTGAGAAGCTAAGAGCAGTGTGAATCAGCCGAAGTAAGGAAGCGATACATCCCCTTTAACTAAAAAAAATGGAGGAGAGCCCGGACCATTTAAACGCTGAAATTCCAGAGGACATTCGGATGACACTATAACGGATTTTCATCACTTAATTGGTCTCCATTTTTTTTCCTTCTATTCACTTTAAAGGGGTTGTCTCACTCCATCGATTCATCTGACCTCAGTCCTGTTTTCTTGGTTTCACTTTGAATTCAGGGGCGTGTTTACTGGCTTCCACTAGACTGCAGTAGAAGCCAGGTCTGTAGCTATAGCAACCAGTGCTGGCAGCCTATCATGAGAGAGTAAAGAGCTCTGTAGCTATAGCGACATGAGGAGCTGATGCAGCCAATACAAGAGGAGATATCTAGGAATAGGCAGGACACTGGTAATGGACACATATTGCAAAGTGACTTGTTTTTGAGAGATCTTTAACATAGAAATCAAACCTTGTAGTGAGACAACCCCTTTAAAGACTTGGTTTTTAAGGATCCAGGGCAACATAGACTCACGCATCCCCAGAGATAACAAGAGGGTGTAAGTGTCAGTGTAAGGAAATTTTGGGAGTTCCACTGTGGATCTTATTGTTATCTGGATCAATGCAAAAGTTCCAATACTCCATACAGCCATCAACATCTAAACCACTGGCAACAAAAGTGAGTACATCCCTAAGTGAAAATGGACAAACTGTGCCCAAAGTGTCAATATTTGTGTGGCCAACATTATTTTCCAGCACTGCCTTAACTCTCTTGAGCTTCCCAGGTTACCAATGGAATCCTCTTCCACTCCTCCAAGACGACATCACGGAGCTGGTGGATGTTAGAGACCTTGTGTTCCTTCATTTTTTTTTTTGAGGATGCCCCAATAGGGCTCAGGTCAGTAGACATGTTTGCCCAGTCCAGCACCTTTACCCTCCTTTTCTTTAACAAGGTGGTGGCCCTTTTGGAGGTGTGTTTGGGGTCGTTATCATGTTGGAATACTGCTCTGTGGCCCAGTTTCCGAAGAGAGGAGATCATGCTCTGCTTCAGTATGTAACAGCTCCCCATATCCAGCAGCAGTCATTCAGGACCAAACCATGACACTTCCAACACCATGTTTGAGTGTAAGCAAGACACACTCTCTTTGTACTCTTCGGCCACCACACACTATCTGAATGAAATAACTTGGTGTAATCAGACTGAGTTCACAGGACCAAGACATAGTTCCCGTAAACCATGATCTTAGTCAGCTTGTTTTCAGCAAACTGTTTGTGGGCTTTCTTGTGCATCATTTTCAGAAGAAACTTCCTTCTGGAATGACAGCCATGGACAACAATTTGATGGAGTGTGTGGCATATGGTCAAGCACTGACAGGCTGACTCCCCCAACCCTTAAACCTCTGCAGCAATGCTTACAGCACTCATATGTCTATTTTGAAAGACAATCTCTGGATATAACACTGAGCATGTGCACTTAACTTTTCAGGTTGATAATGGTGAGGCATGTTCTGAGTGAAACCTATCTTGTTAAACTGCTTTATGGTCTTGGCCACCGTGCTGCAGCTCAGTTTCAGGGTGTTGGCATTATTCTTATAGCCTAGGACATCTTTATGTAGAGCAACAATTCTTTTTTTTGGACCCTCACACAGTTCTCTGCCATGAGATGCCATGTTGAACCTCCAGTGACCAATATGTGAGAATGTGAGAGGGATAACACCAAATATTCACACACCTAAACCCCATTCATACCAGAGATCAGGCTTGGCCTGGCATGCCGGGGAGTCGGAGGATTCCTCGGAGTGCCCTGAGCTCCTGTGGGCCCCGGAGGTAGTGCTGCCGCTACCCGGGGCCCGGTCGCAGCATAATGTCCCCGATTCCCAGGGCTGCGCTGTGTCAACGGAGCAGAGCACCACTGGCGCTCCGCTCCTCTGTTCACTGCTGGTAGGCCTAAGGTGTTAAACTTACCTGGCACCGGCCTCTCGTGATGACGAAGGCAGCGCGGTGCCATCATAGCATTTCGCCGCCTATGCCGGGCCTCACTAGAAGCTGGCGGGCAGCTCGGAGCTTCCGGGAGTGGGAGAAAGGTGAGTTGTTGTTTTTATGGGTTTTTTTTATATATAAGAAAAGGGGCCCTGACTACCTGCCTAATCATTAAAGGGGGCCCTAACGACCTGGCTTCTAAGTAAAGGGAGCCCTGCCTAATAACTAAAGGTGGCCTTGACTACCTGCCTAATAACTAAAGGGGGCCCTGACTACCTAGCTTCTAACTAAAGGTGGCCATGGCTACCTGCCTACTAACTAAAGAGGGCCCTGACTACCTGCCCACAATCTAAAGGGGTCCTGGATAAATGACTTCTAACTAAAGGGGGCCCTGACTACCTGCCTAATAACTAAAGGGGACCCTGACTACCTGCCTAATAACTAAAGGGGGCCTTGACTACCTGCCTAATAACTAAAGGGGGCCCTGTCTACCTGCCTAATAACTAAAGGGGGCCCTGACTACCTGCCTACTATATAAAGGGGGCCCTGACTACCTGCCTACATCTAAAGGGGGCCCTGACTACCTGCATACTATCTAAAGGGGGGCCCTGACTACCTTCAGCCTATATAACTAAGACTCACCAACACCTACCTTCAGCCTACTTAACTGGGGCCCACCAACCTTACTGGAGCTTACTTATCTAACTGGGGTCTATTTACCTACCAACACGTGGCGTACTTATCTACCTTACTTGGACCTACCCACCAACTTACCTGGGGCCTTACCTAAATAGGGCCTGTCTAGCTACCTGGGGCCTTGCCCATTTGCCTACCTACCTAGGGTCTTGCCTACCTACCTATTAATATAATCTTGAGGGGAGCAGCCCATAGCTGTAGCTTAATCTCCAGGGGGGTTTGTCCTTTCCCCACACTTCAACCCTTTTGGAGATTGTGCTTCTAAGCTATGGCTTGTACCCGCTCTCTCACCCCTGGGAAGTTTGTACAGAGGTGGGAATAGGTAAAATGGTGCTGGAAAAGTGAGATTTCTAAGATATTTGTGTGTAAATTCTGCAGGGATGAGTTGTCGCCAAGTCATCATGGCGGTGTGGAACGGATGCAGAAGAAAAGGGAATAAGAACGACTCATAAGTGAAGAGAACGACTCATCAGAGATGATATCTCCTGTGAGTCCCTTGACGTCAGGGGTTATTTTACTTCTATATTGGATCAGTGGTGTATTCACTGTAATGTGATGTGACCTGAGCTGGTGTCTGACCTCTATGTGGTCTCCATATGGCAGTGTTGTAGGTTATACCTGAGCTGGTGTCGGATCTCTATGTGGTCTCCATATGGTGGTGTTGTAGGTTATATCGGCGCTAGTATAGTAGCAGCGTACACTTGTCCCTGATTGTAAAAGTGATGGAACACCTGATCCTGTGATAGGAGTTACACTTTTGCTTTCTGGCTGGGGTTTATGTTAGAAGATGGCGACGTGCGTAACCAAGGGAAATGTGAAGGGGGATGTTGTATGTGGGCTGGCGGGAGGTGGAGGAGGATATGGATGGAGCTACTTAGCCATGTGTCTGTGATATGTTAGACTGTGACAAATGTATGAGACAAACAGATATGTGAGATAGACAGACGTGTGATACAGATAGATATGTGAGATACACAGATATATGACTCACTTGGTATTGTGTACTACACCATAAAGTTCTTTTTTGCATACTGTATTATGTGGTAAAATGGGCGCATTTATGTCCGAGAGCCCGGTAATATTTTCATGTACAATAGCTGTAGGGTAGGCCCCAAAGATCAATTCCCCTGTGGGTCCCAGCCCCCCAGTCCCACACTGCCTGAGACCTTGTAACACTTGCAGTCACATGACACTGTGAGGGGTGAGGGGGAATGGCAAATTGGGCACAATTTGTCAATTTTCACTTAAGGGTGTACTCACTTTTGTTGCCAGCAGTTTAGACATTGATGGCTGTGTGGTGAGTTATTTTGAGGGCACACTAAGTTTACACTGTTAGGCCTGGTTCACACGGCTTAAAGCCGACGTAATTGCGGGACGGATTTCGCCCCGTTATTACGCCGCCTGCCATGCAGAGGGGGCGGGGGGCCAGCAGCTCGCCGGCCCCATAGACACTCATTATTCACGGCGCGTACGCGCCGTAAATAATTGACATGTCACTTTCTCCCCCCTCGGCGTATTCGCCGAGCGGGGAGAAAAGACAGAATCCATAGTTCTCTATGAGAACTATGGATTACCGTAATGACTGAGACGTATTCCAGCCGTACTGCAGCGCAAATACGGCGCGCAGTACGGCTGGAATCAGTCCCAGAATAAGCCGTGTGAACGGCCCCTTATACAGGCTGTACACTGACTACCTTACATTGTATCAAAGTGTCATATCTTCAATGTTATCCCATGAAAACAGTGTGAGGGATGTACTCACTTTTGTGAAATATTGTACATAAAAAAAAAAATTCAACATAATAACATCTATAAATGTCCTCCCACCAATAAATTATAACCTTTAGGACTGAGGTAGAAAACTGTGAGTGTCCCTTAGATGCACAATTCTCAAGAATATTGACCTTACTCTGAAGTAGATCATATTCGGAGCGGAGCCCCTGGACTGTGTGCACCGGTCTTGCCAATAGTCCTTGAGACCTAAGATATGGAGCCTGAAAGCCAAAAGTTGAAAACATTGTAAACCTTTTACTTGTCAGTGAACACCCAGTGACTCACAAGTGATGTCTTCTCTGATGTGTCATTCACTTTCCCTTTTCTTCTCCAACCGGTCCAGACCAACATGATGTCTTCTCCCGGGCACAACTCATTCTTGCAGAATTGACCACACAAACATCTTAGAATCCTCTATTTCCAGCACTTCCGTAGCAATTTCCACCTCTGTACAAACTCACCATCCATAGCGCCCTAAATTGTAATAATGCCCACTTTGGTGACCCACATAGTAATTGTACCCCAAACAGTGAAAGTGCCACTAACTGATTGTGCCACCAGTAGGTAGGTACACATCCCATATAATAGGTAGTCCCACAAATTAGGCAGATAGATAGGTAGACACTCTTTAGGTAGTCTAGACCCTCAAAATTAACTCTTCCTATCATCTTGGCGATCTCATACATAAATTTGACTTGCAACTATTTAGCATATGCAAATTCTTGTCCTGTAACTGCATTGTAACTGTTTTGCTCCTAAAAATCTAAAGTTTAAGTTTTATTATTTTATAAATCCATCTTTGGCTTTCAACACTGCCTGAATCCTCCTGGGCATGATCTCCAGTGTCCCCACTAGTTACTCACCTGTCCTGGCTCCTGTCTGTCCTGCAGTGCCGGCAGTGTTCCTGTATTTAAAGGGACAGTGTCCCAATTTCCTGTGCTGTGACCTGTGACCCCCTGGCTACTTAAGGAATTTCCTGTCCTTGCTCCTGGTCAGTTCGTTGGTATCCTTCCTTAGAGCTTGACCCCTGTCTGCAGTGCTCTTGCTGAGTTAATCCTCGAGTTACCTGTGAACCTGCGTTAACCCGCGTTAACCCTGCGCTTTCCAGTCTACCTATTTCCTGCTGTTCCTAACTTTGTGCTTATCTGTTACTACCTGCTGTTATCTGCTGCTACATCAAGTCGGTTACCTGCCTGGGGCTCTGCTGCCTGTCTACATCTATACGCTGCTGTGTCCTGTCACCGCTAACACTGTCCGGTGTCCTGCCCCGCACTTCGGCTACCTCTGGGAGTTACACCATCTACGCTTGCAGGGGCCCAGAGGATCTGTCATATACCGGTGATCAACGGGTCAGTCTATACTGACACCATCAGATCGTGACAGACTCCCTTGGGTACGAATACAACCTTGTCTTCAACTCTACCCATAAGTGTTCGATTGGGTTGAGGTTTGGGAACTGTGGAGGTCAATCCAGCAACTCTACTTCATTGCCGTTGAATCATTTCTTCACTAATCTTGATGTATACTTTGGGTAGTTATCCTGCTGGAACACTAGGTCACCCTTTTATACTCATAGTACTCGAGTGTACAAAGTAAATCATCTTGTAGGATACTCACATTAAGCTCAACACTGAGACCACCATCGACCCTGGTCAAGTATCCGACACATTTGACTGTGAAGCAACTCCATATCATCAGGCTTCCGGCTTCCTCCACTAGATTTGACAGTTCCTTCAATTTCTCAATCCATTAGCCACCTTTTCCCTTGATTCTTCCAGAATCCACTCTATGGACTGTCGTCTCTTTGCTCCAAATCACCCGTTTCCAATTTTCTACTGTCCACTTTTCATACGTCTTTGTAAACTCGATCCAACGCTTCGTATGATGATATGGAAGTCAAGGCTTCTTCACCTTTTTTCGGGTCACCATTCCAGACTTGTGTAATTTGTTTTGCATGGTGCTTGCATGGGCATCTGTGATCTCACTCTTACAAAGCATACAAGTCACCTCCACTGTTGTGTCTGTCACGTTACAACTGATAGACCTTGTGATGAGCCGACTTGTTGACTATGATATTTTGCCTGGCCGTCCACATTTTGGTTTTTGAATGGATGAATGGACTTCATTTCAGATTCTTCCAACTGTCATGGCCTCACATGATGCAGTTTGGCAATTTTATTGGCTGAAAGACTGCTATCGATGAGCTGGATGATGCTGTTTCTCTTTTCATGAGAAATCTTCTTCATGGCTGCTCCTCAATTCAGAACCAGTGACCTCTCACTTCTTGTTATGACCGGTGGTGTTAATATGCACTGACATGATGGGTGCCAGTTATTTGTGGATCCTCTGTCATCACCACAAGTGTAGATAGTATAGTAGCAGACCACACCAGGGAGCAGAGTCTAAGGTGTCACCATTCTTTTCCAGATCCCGGAAGGACTTCGCTGCTGGGAACCTCTAAGTCGTTACCCCTGACATGGTTACATAGTAGAAGTGCAGGACAGGGGCACCGGGTATAGGCAGAGGTGACAGGTCACAGCAGGTATAGTCACAGACGAGTGACAGAGTCCCAGGTAGGTAACTGGCCGGTACACCGGCAGGATAACAGCAGTAGCATAGCAGTTAGCAGACTGGTGCAGTGGCAGGTAAATCAGGGGTTAACTGGATAACAGCAACAATACAGCAGCCAGATGTTAATTGCTATGATGGGCATCAATGAACTGACCAGGAACAGAGACAGGAAGTTTCTTAAATACCATGAGGTCACAGGTCATAGACTGGGTAATTAGTACATGTTCCCTTTAAATTGCAGAGCACTGCTGCCCCAGGGGGATCGAGTGCATGCATAGGAAGACAGGAAGGACAGGTGCAAGCAGGAGCAAGGACAGGTGAGTTGAAACTTAGAGGCGGCAGGATCAGGAGCCGGGACTGACTCAGGTACAGAAAGCACCACAACAGTGCCGGGGACAGGGCTGGCATGGGCACAGTCTTGAGCCATGGTATAAACCTTGACAACACTGAGCTATTAGGGAATGTAAAACCAGGTTGTAATTTGTATTATAAAAGAAGAAAAAGATTGTTCTGCTACCATGAGCAAAACAGTAACAGGGCAGTTACATGACTCGAATCTGCATAACTAAGCATATGCTAAATAGCTGCAAGTCAAATTTATGTAGAGGCTTGATCTGACTTATCACTTGCACACCTCTGCTGGTTGTGAGCCAATAAAACAATCCAAAACGAGTAAGATACAACTAATGAATCCACAAATACATAACATGGCTGCTTGGAAATCCCGGGTGTGGTTCATGGAGTGCCCTACTCGACCAGGGGCAACAAAGTTTAACGAGTGAGGAGAGGTGGTTTAAGTACTCATTTAATGTAAAATGTAACATTTTTAACTTTCTACACATTTTACATTAAGTGAGTGCTGGAACCACCTCTCCTACCTCCTGGATTGTAACCCAATCACTGGCCTGCTATATGTTCTATATCAAACATTTTGATCATATTGTGTGTGTCCATGTTAATGCAACCTCATAAGATGTGTATTCTTATTTTCACTAGGTGTATTAAATTAGAGTAAAACATAGCTGGTTCCTACTGCTCCTAATTTATTGGAAACTCACCAGATGGGAGTCTGCATAGAGTTGCGCCCTCGTTGATGAGGTTACCTTGACACAGTGGATGGACTCAAGTCAGTTTGATCAAATTTTGTTTGATAAAATAATGCAGTTCAATAACAATGTACCTGTACTGTACATAATAATGCAGTTCAATTAATAAAATATTGCAGTTCTGCTGCTGTACCTGTACGGTACGATTGTGCTGTGCCCCACGGAGTCCAGGCACCTGCCTAGTATGTTGGTTAAGAGCCAGTGAATCACTGCCAAGGGCACTGCAACCATCTCCTTTTTAAGTAATGGCATTGGTAATGAGGTTTCCGGGAATCCATCCTGCAGGAGGAAGAGGTACCTGTCAGTAGGTGTTTATGTCCTCGGTACCATGTGCAGACATGACGATAAAGATTGGGGCGTTGCATTTGCTGCAGCTTTTGTAGATGGGGCAGACATATGGTTGCTGCGTTTTGTGCGTGTTAGCATTTGCAGTAGGGTGTATGAGGAGAGGGAGACCTGCTCTGAAAAAGAGAGAAAGGGTTAGTCTGAGCCACTGAGTAGTGAGGTGGTGGACTGACGGAAGTACAGATTCTGTGTAGCTGCCATGTAGGACAATGTAATGCTTGCTGGTTGGGAGAGCGGCTTTAGATGTATGTCAAAAGGGGTAACATTCCTCATTAGGTTGAAGCACCATGTAGGTGTGTGGGCACTAATACGCCATGGTCCCTCACTAAAATTTTACCTCCTTATAAATCAGGTTTTACCACGAGAGGGCAGCAGAATATTAATGAATGGTTTTGTGTTGCCAAGCATTCCTAAAATTCATGTAGTAACTTATACCACTAATATTACAGCACTGCACATAAAACACGGTACACTTGTAAAGACAGCTCTTTATGATTCTATGTTTACTGAATTTGTTGTATATACTTAAATGAATTATATTAATTACATTGATTTCATGATGACTGAAAAAAGTTATCACTTTTATCTCCAGAAATGTTTTATTGTCTTTTTACATGCTACAAAATCAATGAATGTAAGAGATGAGGATATCCATATTTACATCTTGAAGATAACCCCTGGCAGCGCTAAAGGGGTATGGAGCAGGTTCACTGACTGAGCCCGCTCCATATGCGGCAGGTGCTGGTTGTTAGATACAGCCAGCACCTGATGCTAGTGGCCAGCATAGGAGGCAACTCAGAACCCAGCCATTTAACTATTTAGATGCCACAGTAAACATAACGTCAGCATCTAAATGATTATACAATGGGGCTGCAGTCCATAGCAGCCCAAGATTACCACCCCGTGACGCAATTGCGCGGTGCCATTCGGTTACCATAGCAGACAGGGGCTTAATTAAGGCCATAGACAGTGTGTAATAGAAGATAAAAGCAATAAATATATACTGCAGTATATACTACAAGCAATCAGGTGATTAGATGTTTAAGTACTCTACAGGGACTAAAAAATTGCTAAGAATAAAAAAAAAAATGAAAAATACGTAAAATTAAAAAAAATATTTATCATGTGTAAAATAACAAAAAATTATCAAAGTTGGTATTGATTCGTCAGTAAAAATCTGCTTTAATACAATATCATATCTCTTCATAAAAAATTACAGAAAAAAATAAATAAAAAGTGATCAAAAGTTTGCATAAACTCCAATTTGGTAGCAATAAAATAGATCTCACACCACATAAAATGAGCCGTTACACAGCTCTCAGAAAATTGCTATTTGATTTTTTTTTAAGAAAGCTATGTATTTTTAAACGTAGTAAAAGAAAATAAAATCTATAAATTTGGTATTGCTGGAATCGTACTGACCCGCAGTATACAGATAACTTGTCATTTATTTTGCTTGGTGAACCAGTGTATACCTAGCCCACTCAAAAACAATTGCACATTTGGGTTTTTCTCCAGTTCCACTCCACAAATATTTTTTATTTGGCTCCTCAATACATTATATTGTGCATTAAATTGTACCACTAAATCATAAAACTCATCCTGCAAATAACAAGTCCTAATATATAGTATCTCACAAAAGTGAGTATACCCCTCACATTTTTGTAAATATTGTATTATATCCTTTCATGGGACAACACTGAAGATATGACACTTTTATACATTGAAGAGGAGTACAGCTTGATAGATTGTAAGCTCTTGCGAGCAGGGCCCTCACACCTTGTGTCTCATCTGTAAGTAGCTCTCACTGTGTAATGTCTGTCTTTTGTCTGTAATTATACCCTCTAAAGTGCTGCGGAATATGTTGGCACTATATAAATAAAGATTATTATTATTATTAATGTAAATTTGGTGTGCCCTCAAAATAACTTCACACACAGCCATCAATGTCTAAACCACTGGCAACAAAAGTGAGTAAAATGAAAATGGACAATTTGTGCCTAAAGTGTCAATATTTTGTGTGCCCACCATTATTTTCCAGCACTGCCTTAACTCTCTTGGGCATGGAGTTCACTAGAGCGTCACAAGTTGCAGCCACTGGAATCCTCTTCAACTCCGCCATTACAACATCACGGAGCTGCTGGATGTTAGAGATCTTGCGCTCCTTCATCTTTCGTGAGGAGGCCCGACAGCTGCTCAGTAGGGTTTGGTCTGGAGACATGCTTGGCCAGTCCAGCACCTTTACCATCAGTTTCTTTAGCAAGATATCTTGGAGGTATGCTTGAGGTCATTATCACGTTGAAATACTGACCTGCAGTCTAGTTTCTGAGGGGAGGGGATCGTGCTCTGCTTCAGTATATCACAGTACATCTTGCCATTTATGGTTTCCTTAATGAACTGCAGGTTTGACACCATCTGAACCAAATACGTTTATCTTGGTCTCATCAGACCACAGGACATGGTTCCAGTATTTCATGTCCCTAGTCTGCTTGTCTTCAGCAAACTGTTTGCAGGTATTCTTGCGTATCATCATTAGAAGAGCTTCCTTCTGGGATGAAAGCCATACAGAGCAATTTGATTCAGTGTGCGGCATATGGTCTGAGCACTGACAGGTTGACCCCCCCAGCCCTTTAACCTCTGCAGCAATGCTGGCAGCACCCATATGTCTATTTTGAAAGACAATCTCTGCATATGACACTGAGTAGACCCCGGAGTCGATTGCTAAGCTCTTGTCAATCGAATTGAGGCCTTAACAACCGGCTTAACAACCGACTGTAGTCCACGGAGTCGATTGCTAAGCTCTTACCAATCAACTTGAGACCTTAAAAACCGGCTTAACGACTATTAGCAACTACACAACTCAGTAAGTTACATGTCCCCCAGTATAGGTAGTAGGGTCCCCCAGTAAGTTATATGTCCCCCAGTAGGTGAATATATAGTTTATATGTTTCCCAGTAGGTAGGTATATAGGTTATAGTTGCCCCAGTAGGTATATAGGCAGGTTATAGTTGCCCCAGTAGGTATATAGGCAGGTTATAGGTCCCCCAGCATGTATATACGTAGCTTATAAGTCCCCAAGCACATATATAGGTAGCTTATTGGTCCCCCAGCACTATATATATAGCCTATAGGTCCCCCAGCACTATATAGGTAGCTTATATATATATTATAGGTCCTCCAGCCTATATATAGGTAGCTTATAGGTCCCCCAGCACATATATAGGTAGCTTATAGGTCCTCCAGCACATATATAGGTAGCTTATAGGTCCCCCAGCACATATATAGGTAGCTTATAGGTCTCCCAGCACATATATAGGTAGCTTATAGGTCCTCCAGCGCATATACAGATAGCTTATTGGTCCCCCAGCACATATATAGGTAGCTTATAGGTCCCCCAGCACTATATAGGTCGCTTATATGTCCCCCAATACATATATAGGGAGCTTATTGGTCCTCCAGCACGTATATAGGTAGCTTATAGGTAGCTTATAGGTCCCCCAGCACATATATAGGTAGCTTATTGGTCCTCCAGCACAAATATAGATAGCTTATAGCAGGGGCGTAACTACCGGGTAGCAGACGTAGCAGCTGCCCTGGGGCCCGTGTCTTCAGGGGCCCGTGCCCCGGGGCAGCTGCTACTATGTCTACTCCCCCAGTAATGCCACTCCTGTGTCCACCGGCAGTGAACATACAGTTCACTGCGGTGGGCGCGGAGCTGCGGGGCCCGGCGCATGCTGCCTCTGAACGTCCAGGCCCTCGGGCCCTAGCGTTCAAGGCAGCACTGCCCGGAGGTAGCAGAATGGATTTCCGCGAGCTCCGCTCTGCTACTTCCCCTGCCGGCTCCCAGTTATCACATGGGTGGCGCAGTGACGTCACATCACTGCGCCGCCCGCGCCGAGCACATGGGCTGGAGCGCGGCGCATTGGGGGAGCGTGGACCGAGGTAAGTAAACTATTTCTTATTTTAACTCCACTGCCTGCCTATCTAGCCCCTGTAGCCCCTATAGCCTGCCTATCTAGCCCCATAGCCTGCCTATCTAGCCCCTGTAGCCCCTATAGCCTGCCTATCTAGCCCCTATAGCCTGCCTATCTAGCCCCATAGCCTGCCTATCTAGTCCCTTAGCCTGCCTATCTAGCCCCTGTAGCCCCTATAGCCTGCCTATGTAGTCCCTATAGCCTGCCTATCTAGCCCTGTAGCCCCTATAGCCTGCCTATCTAGCCCCATAGCCTTCCTATCTAGTCCCTGTAGCCCGCCTATCTAGGCCCTATAGCCTGCCTATCTAGCACCTATAGCCTGCCTATCTAGCCCCGGTAGCCCCTGTAGCCTGCCTATCTAGCCCCTGTAGCCCCTATAACCTGCCTATCTAGCCCCATAGCCTGCCTATCTAGCCCTGTAGCCCCTATAGCCTGCCTATCTAGCGCCATAACCTGCCTATCTAGCCCCTGTAGCCCCTATAGCTTGCCTATCTAGCCCCTATAACCTGCATATCTAGCCCCTGTACCCCCTATAGCCAGCCCATGTGGCCCCAATAGCAGGGGCGTCGCTAGGCTGTTTTATTCGGGGCTCGGGCCCCGAATAAAACTCCCTGTGCCCCGAGTCTCCCGGGCTCCAGGCCGCTGCCGTGGGCTTGGAGCACCGACTGGCCCTTCAGCTGCATGTGCGTCTGCTGGACGCACATGCAGCTGCGGGCTTCTGCAGAGCAGAGAGCGAGCGCTCCCTGCTCCGCAGACAGTGTCGGACCGGCTCTGGGTCCGACACTGCGGGGCCGCCAGGTCCTCACAGCGCTGAGGGCCCGCCACGGCCCTGTGCGCCTCAGCCGGCAGCGTCGCGATGATGTGATGTCATCGCGACGCTGCCTCTCCTCGGGCGCACAGCGCGTCATAGGCCGTGCGCCCGAGGAGCTGTCGGAGGAGCGCGGGCTGAAGAGGACAGAGCGCGCTCGCCGGGGGAGTTAAGGTGATTATGAATGTTGTTATACTGCCTGTGCCCCTATAATGCCTGCCTGTGGCCCCCATTTTCCTGCCTGTGGCCCCCATATTACTGCCTGTGGCCCCCCTATCCCTGCCTGTGGCCCCCATATTACTGCCTGTGGCCCCCATATACTGCCTGTGGCCCCCATATCCCTGCCTGTGCCCCTATAATGCCTGCCTGTGGCCCCCATATGCTGCCTGTGCCCCCCATATACTGCCTGTGGCCCCCATATCCCTGCCTGTGGCCCCCATATGCTGCCTGTGCCCCTATAATGCCTGACTGTGCCCCCCATATACTGCCTGTGGCCCCCATATCCCTGCCTGTGGCCCCCATATCCCTGCCTGTGGCCCCCATATGCTGCCTGTGGCCCCCATATACTGCCTCAGTGCCCCTATATTCTGCCTCAGTGCCCCTATATACCTTCTTGTGGCCCCTATATACTGCCTCAGTGCCCCATATACTGCCTGTGGCCCCATATACTGCCTCAGTGCCCCCATATACTGCCTGTGCCCCCCTATATACTGCCTGTGGCCCCTATATACCTGCCTGTGGCCCCTATATACCTGCCTGTGGCCCCATATACCTGCCTGTGGCCCCATATACTGCTTCAGTGCCCCTATATACCTAACTGAGGGGACTGCTATACCTATAATTAAGGAGGAAATGTGAGGATTCTAAGATATTTGTGTCCAAATCCTCAGGGACGAGTATTGGCCGGGAGATATCACCATGAAGGTGTGAACCGGATGGAGAAGAGAAGGGAAGGTGAACGACGCTGATCAGAAAAGACGTCTCCGGTGAGTCACTAAATGTAACTGCAGTGTAATCACTTATATGTCTGCAGAGCGTCTACATACAACTAGTAACTACCACTATATGGTCACTATATGGCAGTGGTATATGTCTTCAGAGCCTGTGTACAGCTGATAGTCACATGTGGGGTCTGGCAGGATTATTTGATCCTTATGTAGTAATAGTTTTGGGTCTTGGTTTTGTAGGAGGGTTTTAGTAACAATCACTTGTCTGGTAGATTTGCTCCATGTGTAGGTGGATGTTTTGGTGACTGTTTAGGGGTACTGTCATATGAAGGTGAGAAGTTCTGAAAAAGTAAATTTGTCATTGGTGATTTTTACTGTACAGTGACTGCTGAGGAGATGGACGGGATCTGTGTGGGATGTGCAGAAAATTAGTGACAGGAACACAAGGTTTTTCCTGTAAAAAAACATCCACAGTTCACAATGAGGCATGAAAAATGTCGTGTGAACCCAGCCCTACCCAGAAAAACACAAAGGGCCCGAGCCCCGGATGTTTTAGGACCCTAGCAACGCCCCTGCCCTATAGCCTGCCTATCTAGCCCCATAGCCTCCCTATCTAGCCCTTGTAGCCCCTATAGCCTGCCTATCTAGCCCCATAGCCTGCCCCTCTAGCCCATGTAGCCCTCTAGCCTGCCTATCTAGCCCCTATAGCCTGCCTATCTAGCCCCTATAGCCTGCCTATCTAGCCCCTATAGCCTGCCTATCTAGCACCTATAGCCTGCCTATCGAGCCCCTGTAACCCCTATAGCCTGCTTATCTAACCCCTATAACCTGCATATCTAGCCCCTGTAGCCCCTATAGCCTGCCTATCTAGCCCCATAGCCTGCCTATCTAGCCCCTATAACCTGCCTATCTAGCCCCTGTAGCCCCTATAGCCTGCCTATCTAGCCCCATAGCCTGCCTATCTAGCCCCTGTAGCCCCTATAGCCTGAATATCTAGCCCCTATAGCCTGCCTATCTAGCCCCTGTAGCCCCTATAGCCTGCCTATCTAGCCCCATAGCCTGCCTATCTAGCCCCTGTTGCCCCTATAGCTTGCCTATCTAGCCCTTATAGCCTGCCAATCTAGCCCCTGTAAGCATTACAGCCTGCCTATCTAGCCATTGTTGCCTCTATAGCCTGCCTATCTAGCCCTGTAGCCCCCTATAGCCTGCCTATCTAGCCCCCTGTAGCCCCCTATAGCCTGCCTATATGGCCTATAGCCCCCTATATCACAGCAAAAAATACAGTTGGGTCAGCACTGGAATCCAAAAATAAATTACCACAAAAGCCACGATGCAGCAGACTGTCCCAAGGTGGAATGGCCTGGTATCCACCAACAAGAATCCAAATGATGAGAAGAAGGACGTCAGCATAAAAGGCTTCTTTATTGAAGAGTCACAGGTACAAAAAGGTGCAACGTTTCGGCTCAAAAAATAGCAGCAGAGCCTTTCTCAAGCTTGGAAGGCAGATGCTTTAACCACTCAGCTACATTGTAGCTACTCACAGCTCTTTACATAAACAGACCTTTGTTTGACTAGAGAGAGCACATTGTGGAGAAAGGCATGCTGATGTCAGCCTGCTGGGTCACATGATATGCAGTTCAAAGAAATTAAACATACCCCCTTTTGAGCACACTGAGGTAGATAAAGCAGGTATGAAATGAATTTTAATGTAAAAAAAAAAGTTTAAAAGTATAAAAATTTATATAAATATTAAAAGTTCAATCACCTCCCTTTTGCCATTTTACAAATAAACTAATACAGTTCGATCTATTAAAATATAACATCATTTATCCCCTACACTAAACACCATAGAAGAAAAAAAATTCCAAAAGCCAAAATTGCGTTTTTTTGGTCATTTCATGTCCGCTCAAATTTTCTAGAAAAAGTAATCAGTTGCATCTATCCCAAAATGTTCCCAATAAAAAGTACACTTCAGCCCGCAAAAAATACATCCTCACTCAGGTCCGTAGGTGGAAGAACAAAAAAGTTATTGATCGCAGAAATTTAAGAAATAGAGAACCTTTGTATTTTTTTAACAGTACAAAAACATAACAAAACCCTAACTGTTTGGTATTGCTGTAATTGTGTTAACCTACATCATTTATACTGAAGAGTGAACGCTGTAAAAAACAAAATCCTCTCAAACATGGCGCAAGTACTTTTTTCCACATTTCACCCCACTTTGAATTTCCCAGTATATTCTATGGTAGGTCAGTGAGACCATTAAAACATACATCTTGTCCTGAAAAATAAAAGCCCTCATATGGCTATGTAGATGGAAAAATAAAAAAAGTTAGTTGACAAATATGACCATAATAACTATTACTCTAACTTGGTGATGCTATTTCTTGAACATTATAAACCAGCTGTCCATGGGTTAGAATCCATGTTGCCTATGTTAAGGCTCAGCTTATTGGGCTTCAGCCATGGCCTTTTCTCTGGAGTCAATAAAAGGTCATTCAGTAATGCAAACCTGGCAATCTACATGGTTGTTGCTTTGATTAGTAATACTATTTTGTGTCCTTACACTTCTCTATTTATTGCTACTATGCCTAAATACAGTGCCTTGCGAAAGTATTCGGCCCCCTTGAACTTTTCAACCTTTTGCCACATTTCAGGCTTCAAACATAAAGATATAAAATTTTAAAAAATTTTTGTGAAGAATCAACAACAAGTGGGACACAATTGTGAAGTGGAACAAAATTTATTGGATGTTTTAAACTTTTGTTAAAAAAACCCAAAAAACTGAAAAGTGGGGCATGCAAAATTATTCGGCCCCCTTAGGTTAATACTTTGTAGCACCAACTTTTGCTGCGATTACAGCTGCAAGTCGCTTGGGGTATGTCCAGACATGCCAACTCTCCCGCTTTTGGCATTCCTCCTGCCGCGGCGCCAGAGTAGCGCTGGTGCGCTATTCTGGTGCCACCGGGCCGCTGCTACAGGCGGGTGAAGCAGCCGCAGCGGCCGCTCACCCATCCAGTGCGTGTCACTGTGCAGGGAGGAGGCAGGAGGGATCACTCCCTCCTCCCCCTGTATGTACAGCGCCGGTGAGCGCTGTACATACAGATCAGCGTCGCAGGGGGTGTGACGCGCGGCTGCTCTCACTCCCCCTGCGACGCTGAGGAGATCGTCGGGAGCTGGCCGCGCTGCAGGGAGCCTGGTGAGGTAAGTGACTTTTATTATTTTATTTGTATTAGCTATAGGGGGGCACTACCTGGCTAACAAAGGGGGCCACTACCTGGCTAATGAAGGGGGCAACTACCTGGCTACAAAGGGGGCAACTACCTGGTTACGAAGGGGCAACTACCTGGCTAATGAAGGGGGCAACTACCTGGCTACGAAGGGGGCAACTACCTGGCTAATGAAGTGGGCAACTACCTGGCTAATGAAGGGGGCAACTACCTGGCTACAAAGGGGCAACTACCTGGCTACAAAGGGGGCAACTACCTGGCTACTAAAGGGGGCAGCTACCTGGCTACAATAAGGGGGCAACTACCTGGCTAATGATGAAGGGGGCAACTACCTGGCTACAATAAGGGGGCAACTACCTGGCTAATGATGAAGTGGGCAACTACCTGGCTAATGATGAAGGGGGCAACTACCTGGCTAATGATGAAGGGGGCAACTACCTGGCTAATGATGAAGGGGGCAACTACCTGGCTAATGAAGGGGGCAACTACCTGGCTACAATAAGGGGGCAACTACCTGGCTACAAAAGGGGGCAACTACCTGACTACTAAAGGGGGAAGCTACCTGACTACTAAAGGGGGCAGCTACCTGGCTAACAAAGGGGGACATCTATCTGGCTAACAAAGGGGGGCATCTACTTGGCTACAAGGGGGCATCTACCTGCCTGTAAGGGGCACTACCTGGTTATGGGGGGCTACTACCTGGCTATAAGGGCATCTACTTGGCTTTCTTCCAAAGCCATTATGCAGTTAGACGGAGTGGGTGTGGCTTATTGAAGGGGCGTGGCACACAAAAAGATGGGCGTGTCCATGCAAAATTTTTACCACGGCGCGCTACGCGCACCACCCTCTTCAATCTCCTGCCTTTTCATTTTCAAAAGTTGGCAACTATGGGTATGTCTCTATTAGTTTTGCACATCGAGAGACTGAAATTCCTTGGAAAACAGCTGGAGCTCAGTGAGGTTGGAACAGCAGTTTGCAGCTCTTTCCACAGATTCTCGATTGGATTCAGGTCTGGACTGTGACTTGGCCATTCTAACACCTGGATACGTTTATTTGTGAACCTTTCCATTGTAGATTTTGCTTTATTTTTGGGATCATTGTCTTGTTGGAAGATAAATCTCCGTCCCAGTCTCAGGTCTTTTGCAGACTCCAACAGCTTTTCTTCCAGAATGGTGCTGTACTTGGCTCCATATATCTTCCCATCAATTTTAACCATCTTCCCTGTCCCTGCTGAAGAAAAGCAGGCCCAAACCATGATGCTGCCCCCACCATGTGTGACAGTGGGGATGGTGTGTTCAGGGGGATGAGCTGTGTTGCTTTTATGCCAAACATCATTTTGCATTGTGGCCAAAAGCTGGATTTTGGTTCCATCTGAGCAGAGCCCCTTCTTCCACATGTTTGGTGTCTCCCAGGTGACTTGTGGCAAACTTTAAACAAGACGTTTTATGGATATCTTTGAGAAATGTCTTCTTCTTGTCACTCTTCTATAAAGACCAGATTTGTGCAGTGTACGACTGATTGTTGTCCTATGCACAGACTCTCCCACCTCAGCTGTAGATCTCTGCAGTTCATCTAGAGTGATCATGGGCCTCTTGGCTGAATCTCTGATCAGTCTTCTCCTTATTTGAGATGAAAGTTTAGAGGAACGGCTGGTTCTTGGTAGATTTGCAGTGGTCTGATACTCCTTCCATTTCAATATGATCGCTTGCACAGTGCTCTTTGGGATGTTTAAAGTTTGGGAAATCTTTTTGTATCCAAATCCAGCTTTAACCTTCTCCACAACAGTATCACGGACCTGCCTGGTGTGTTCCTTGGTCTTCATGATGCTCTCTGTGCTTTAAACAGAACCCTGAGACTATCACAGAGCAGATGCATTTATACAGAGACTTGATTACACGCAGGTGGATTATATTTATCATCATCAGTCATTTAAGACAACATTGGATCATTCAGAGATCCTCACTGAACTTCTGGAGTGAGTTTCCTGCACTGAAAGTAAAGGGGCCGAATAATATTGCACGCCCGCTCACTTTTCAGTTTTTTTTTTTTTACAAAAGTTTAACCCCTTAAGGACCCAGCCAGGTTTGGCCTTCCTGACACAGCCCTATTTTTGAAATCTGGAATGTGTCACTTTATATGAGAATAACTTTTTGACACTTTTACCTATCCATGTGATTCAGAGATGGTTTTCTCGTGACACATTGTGCTTTAAGATAGTAAGAAAATTTTATCCATACAATCCTTGTTTTTTGTGAAAAATATCAAAATTTTATGAAAAATTTGAAAAATCTGTGATTTTGAAAGTTCAAAAATTTTCTGCGTGCAAGACAGATAATTATTCACCACAAAATAGTTTATAACTAGCATCTACCATTTGTCCACTATAGGTTGGCATCATTTTTTAAATTTCCTTTTTTTTTTATGACATTAGAGGGCTTAGAAATTTAGTAGTAATTTCTCACATTTTCAAGAAAATTTGCAATATACATTTTTTGCAATATACATTTACAACAGTGGTTAGGAAGTTTGTTTTTCTGCACTTCTAGGCTACAGGATGTACGTAAAGAAAGTGGTAGGAATGACTTTGATGGGTTGATACAATTTCGAGACGAAAAACTATTACTGAAATTTACGCAAACATTAGAGATAAATACATAATTTACGATTCAGAAGATGGTTTCAGGAAATGGAACAAATGGTTGGGTATTGACTTTGCAGATGAGGTAATTATTTCAGGCTGGAATGCAATTCGAAAGCACATTATAAATGAAAAATGGCGTGATACTTATTTTAAAATAGCACATGGTGCAATATATGCTTTTGATATCCCGCCATCACCAAATTTCCCTAATAGGTTAAAGGCCTGCCCAAAATGTGGCGAGAAAAAAACAAATCTGTATCATGGGTTTATGGACGTGCCAAGGGATACAAACAATTTGGAAAGAACTAGGGGACCTATTGACACAATGAGATAAGAAACCAATACGTATTTCCCCAATAATATTTTTATTGCATGGAAAAGAAAAAGATGACGTTGCGGAGACAACACAATCAAGAAATAGATTATCAGCACTTGCACATATTATACTCTTGGTAGCAAAGAGATGCCTGCTGACTAAGTGGCTGGAACCTGAGGTGCCAAACCTTAATATGGCAATAGGACAAACAAAAATATATGCCATGGCTGATCAAATATATACTGAACGTCATAAAAGAGGTAATGAAGGGAAGTTTTTAAAAAATGGAAAACCTTTTATTGAGAAATTCTACACACAATGCGAAATAAAGAAATTACTAGACATCTTCCAATTTACCAGTTTCTTCCTAAGGGAAACTCAGAAGGGATCTTTGGGCAGGTTACAGCCCTCCAGTGGCACAGGGTAAAGGGCACATAACCTTAATTCTTATAACATTTGATCACGCCTGTATGCTCACCTTCACGCGTTGTGATAAACACTACGTAGCAGAAATAGAGAGACCTGGCTTTGTGTGTTTTTTTTGGTTTGTTTTTGTTGATATACATGGTTAGGTATATGTTTCTCTTTTGTAATGTGTCCCTCAGTAGGGTAATGACATATTAAACAGAGAAGCCTAATTATGCCGAGAAACAAAATCCTAAACCAGGGTCAGGGATGGCAGTTTTTAGTATTGATGTAACACTATGGGACTCGGTATTCTACCTTTATTAGGTCATGTTTTTTTGTTATTAACTTGCTTATAACAATGGAAAATTTATGGTACTTGTTATTCTTCAAATTGTTTGAAACGCTGATTGTTATATGATTTTCATACAGTGCCTAATAAAATATATTTTTTAAAAAAAAGGAAGTTTGTTAACCCTTTAGGTATTTCACAGAAATTAAAGCAAAGTGTAGGTGAAATTTCAAAATTTCACTATTTTTGCAGATTTTCAATATTTATCCATTATTCACTGGAATACGGTAAATGTGACTAGGTTAATGCAATGTAATATCAATTCCCTCAGGACTGCCGTTTTTAGAAATATCCCATATGTGGCCCTAGTGCATTATTTGGCTCAACCATAAGCCCCAGAATAGGAGGAGCACCTACTGGATTCTGGGGTCTCATTTTCAATGCAATTTTATTTAGGCGCCATTTCAGGTTTGAGAAGGCCCTAAGGTGCTAAAACTTAATAAACACCCCTAAAAAGACCCCATATTGGAAACTACACCTCTTAAGGTATATATACAGGTGTGTAGTGAGTATATCGACCCCACAGGTGATTCACAAATTTTTTTTTAGCATTAGGCTGTGAAAATGAAAAAAAAATTTTTTCCAATAATCTGCAATTTTAGCTGAAAATGTTTCATATTTACAAAGAATCCTGGAAAAAAGAACCCCAAAACTTTGTTAAGCAATTTCTTCCAAGTTCGGCAATACCCTACATGTGGGTGTAAACTGCTGTTTGGGCGCATGGCAGGGCGTACAAGGGAGGGAGCGCTATTTGGCTTTTGAAACGCATACTTTGGTGGGTTGCCATGTCGCATTTGCAAAGCCCCCAAAGTACCAGAACAGGTGAAACGTTCCAGAAGTTGCCCCATTTTAGATTCAACACCCCTCATGGATCTCATCTAGGGGTGCATTGTGCATTTAGGGCACACAGGGGTTCCCTCGTTTTGTTTAGCAGTGGGCCATGAAAATGGGGGGGGGCAACGCAGTTTGTGGGCTTCAATTTTCCAGCATTCGCCGTGCAGTGTAAATGATGTGATAACTTTACTATGGGAGTCGGTACAATTGCAATGGTATAAATTTTATATAGTTTTTTATGTTTTATTACTTTTACACAATAGAAATAGGTCTATAAAAAATTGCGTTTTTATGTTGTCCTGTTCTGACAGTCATAACTTTTATGTTTTGCTGTGTGCAGAGCTGTGTAGGGCCTTGTTTTTTGCGGGGTGAATTGATGCTTTTATTGGTACCATTATGGGGTGCATACCAACACTTTGTTCACTTTTTATTAAGGTTTTTGTGAGGCGTTTTGAACAAAATCCAGCAATCCTGGTATGTTTTTTTATTTTATTTTTTTATAGCGGTCACTCAGTGTTAGATATGACATGCTAGCTATACTCAGCAGGTCGATACGATTACAGCAATACCCAATTTGTATATTTTTTTGTTTTACTGCTTTTATACAATAAAAACACTTTTATTCAAACAGGAAAACACATTTTTGCATCGCCATAGTCTGAGAGCCATAACTTTTTTATTTTTCTTTGTATGGAGCTTGTTTTTTGCGGGATGAGTTGACATTTTTATTGGTATAATTTTTGGGGGATACAAGTATGTGAACTGATCTTCCAGCACTTGCGTAGGGAGGAATCCAAAGATTATTTTAGCGTAAAACGTACATTTTATTGAAAAATGATTTAAAAAACACTCCTTATAAACAACCGTATGTAGACGCGTTTCGAGCCTGTATGCTTTGGCTCTTTTTCTTAAAATTCAAATAAACAGATTAACTTTTCTTATATGCCATCCCGTGGCCTAATCAAGTTTTTCACTGAGAATTAACCTATTTTTAAAAAAGAATTACAGAAACCAAAAAACTTCAAGAGACTCACATAATAGGGTTCTAATTGCAACATAGTTTCATCTTGTTATTTAAAAAACATAAAAAAAAAATTGTCAAAAAAACCATATAATAAATCCGATTTATAATTTAAGCCATGGGGATATTAGTACCCAACATGAGAATCCAAAAGCTTCTTTGGTAGGCACTTTTTCCTATCCCCCCTCCCCTAGGTGAATTAACTCTTTAATACAATAATTTTAAAAGATTAAAAATTCCCCTGATAATTCCCTAAAATGCTTGGACCCCCCTGATGTTTTGCGTGGGTGTCATGTGTAATATCATAATTTTCCCCCGTATCCTTAAAAAAACCCTCGTGGTGCACCCACATATTGCTCTCAAATTAAACCGATCACATAATACGAAAGTACTATGGCAATTGAAAAAATTTGAAATTTTTTGAGGTTTCTGAGAAAAAAAGGGGAAAAACACATCACTTTTCACCATGTATTTACTAAATTCCTAGGGTGCCGCACTTATACGATCCTTTTTGATTAACCATCTGTTATTTTTGTTTGTAGATACATTAGTGAACATGCTTGGGGAAAAAATTTTTCCCAATTGTTGTGTCTTAGTATAAAATTACAGCCACCCCCGGGGATCATTTTATGTGGGATCAGTATGAAACGGGAAAAATTTTTTTTAAATTAACCTAAATGTCTTCAAATTGTCTGCTATATTGTGTAGAAAACACACAGAAAAGGCGTTTTTAATTTCCTTTGATCCAATCCCAGCTCACCGATTCAAAGTATGTTTTTTTTGCTAGCTTTGTATCACCCCTTTTTTTGTAACCTCTTTTTTGCAATCTATTGCTAATAAGGGATTTTCATTTAAAAAGGGGCCTAAACACGAAATTTTCTCCTAGCTCTTAAAAATTTCCCCCATGGGGAGATTAGTTTACATGCTGCGGTTGGCAGCTAAGCTTCCAAAAGCTTTTCCCGCAGTGGACTTCCTGTATTTTTTTGTTTTAATTTCCCCAGTCAAAGAATAACCTTTTTTTCCCAAAATCCAGAAACCCATTTTAATGCTATCGTGGTATATGTAAAGGAAAGATTTTCTTGTTTTCTATTGATAAAATCAAAACCCCCTTGGAAATTTTAAAAAAGGTGACCCCCCAAAATTTAGAAGGGTTCTCTATAAACGCCTTTTTCCAAAAAAAGTCCATTGCAAAGGTAAAACCAGTGAATATATATATCTTTCCTCCCACCCGAAACGAAAATATTCGCCGTGATGGGGGAAACAAGACCCCCATAGGGCAACCTTGTATTGTAGATAGTGATCCCCTTGAAACAGAAATAATTGTGACCTAACAAAAATCATCACCAAGTAAATACTTTTTAAAGTATCCCATAGTTAGTGTCTTGTTCAATTCTGTGAAAGGGGGCAGTTATGGCTAAAGCAAGGGAATGGTGTTTAAAGTGCGATAATATCGCAAGAGCCCCATGTATTTTTTAATTTCCATTTTAAATTGACTCATATGTTTAAGGACCTCCCTGGTCTTTAAGGTAGTTTGGGGAACCAAAACAATGGGCTTAAAGCCATTACCAACCCCAAAATTTTGGGTAAATAGACCCTATCCCGTAAAGGGGGCGGGGCGTGCGGGGCAGGAAGCACAAGAGACTTACCAGAGTTCCAATTCGGAGCCCCCCCAGATTTCCCCGTAAGGGAGACCCTGGAGTTTATATAAGGGACGTTCGTTTCGGAAATACGGTACAAAACTTGTCAGCTTTGTTCGTCTTTAGAACAAATTAAGGTATTGAAAAAAGGTTTAAACTATGTGCCCCCCGGGATTTCAACCTGTATAATACCACAAAGATTTAACCTTTTTTATTGGGTTTTACTAACCTTTAAAAACTTTTTTTTCATATGATGATAGGTTTGAAATCCACTGCTGTTCATATGAAAATCAACCTATAAAAGTTTAAATTTTGCAAAAACAGCATGCTATACAACTTCTGGAGGATTTTAAATGAGGAAGCTTCTACACGCACTTTTAACCCCTTGATTTTAGGTTACAATGGAAGGTAGAGGGGTTTGAATCAATATTGTGTTATTTAAATTATAAATCCCAATTTTTCCCCTTAAAAAGGCATTTCAGCTGAGCGGAACCATTTTGTGGGTGATGCCAAAATATGAAGAAGCTAAGAGGGCCCGGGATGTGCCCACTTGTTTCTTTTTTTCCCTCAAAGAGGCCCTCCAGTATTGTCCCCTTTTGAAGTTTCGTTTCACGGAAAAATCACGAAGTTTTGGCAAGGCAATCCCAGAGATTTTTCCCCAGAAAAACGTGGACCAATAAACTTACTTAAAAAGCTGCCTAAAAGGGACTTACACCCTTTCCTCTTCTCTACTGCGCCTCGTTTATTTTGTTGAGTTTATACAAATAGTTGTAATTTTTGTTTGTCAGAATTGTTTGGGAACATAATGGAATCTGCCCCAAAACCCTGTGTCTGACTAATTTCAATCGGCCGATACTTTTCCCCAAAACAATTTGGAAACCGGGGGCAAAGGGGTGACCCCCCCCCAATTTTGGGAAAAGGACCCCCAACATTAGGGCGCCCAACGGGGGGCTCCCGGGTGGATCTGGCCCCCCCGAGGGACCCAACCTCCCCAGGGCTTTGAGGCCCGGAGGATATAAAAATTAGGACGACCCTCTAAAGGTCACGGTGGTTGATACATCATGTGTATTTAACTGCCTTTGGGCCATTTGATGTCTCCCGGTTATAGATTGTGGTATTGGTCCCGGGGTGGTCAAAAATAAAGTGACTAAAACCTAGACATTTTGCCCCGCCCGGTCACTTTTCGAACTTTTTTTGCTGTGTTTCCCAGTATTGGGATTGTCACTGTTTGTAGTCACGAACCCCTTTCCCCGGTAGGGTTTGCTGAAATATGTGGGAACCTTGACATCTCAAAGGTTAATTGTTGAGTTGCGGGAGTCCCGGGGTTATTTTGGGACAAGATCTGTATTTGCTAGAATTTTCAGGTGGGCCCGGGGTTGGAAAAAATCCACTAGGATTATTCTGAAACTTTATATAAGTATCATAAGTTCTACAAAGACCGGGGGGTAGGGCCCCCCACTTTTGGCAACAAAGGGTGGGACAATGTTGGTTTAAAGTCAGGGAACTTTTTTTTTTTGATAGAATCCTTGTGTTTTGGGCCCGGGATCTGGGCACGGGCCGGGGCCAGGCGTGATCTTGTCAGTTTGGAGACTCCCCAATTAAACACCAAAATGTTTAAATCTTAAAAAAAAGAATAAGTTGCCTGAAGGGGCAGAATGTTAAAAGAGATTTATGTAGAAAAAAGGGAAAAAAAGTATTTTAAAAATGCTTTCCGAATGTTAATTTGGTGGGATTCCCAAAGAAGGGAAATTGCAACCATCAAAGTGGCAAGAGGAGTGGAGAATCAAAGGGGGCGTTATCTGAAAAAGGAGGGTTTTGGAGTGGCACAGGCCACCTCCGATGGCCAAAAGTTTGCAAAGGAAGGTTTTGTGGAAGTTGAAATTTTTGGAAGGAAGAAAAACGATGAAAATTTTTTTTCTTTTTTAGTTAGGTAAAAAAACTGCATTCAGGTTAATTTTATATTCAAGCTACCCCTTTTTGTTATCTTTCACACTGAAATTTGGCAGATGTATAACCTTGGCTTCGTTTAAAAGATTGTTGGGGGGGTAGCTGCTGCGGGGACATTTCTCCCCGGCCTAAGGTTAATGAAAAAAATTTTACGCTCGTCAAAGAAAGTGCAGTCGTGTAGTTTGATCGAAAAAAGGATGGTGAAAATTATATGAGACTTGGAAAAAAAAAGCAAATTACGCTCTGTGTATGATTATAAATTGAAATAAGCGATTTGAGACAGCACTGAAAAAACAATGATGTTTTCCCCAAATCCCCCCAAAAACCCCCAATAACCCCCAAGGGAAGTGGATGACCCCAGGGGGTGGTCTCACCCCGCTTTTGGGTAAGGGGGTTTCGGGGAAATAGGGGGGGCCCCGTGCCCCTGAAAACCCCCTCCTGGGAGAGACAATCCGAAAAGGTGGGATCCCAAGCTCGTTGCATTTAAAGACCCAGCGGGGTGGTCAAGTACTGTTTCTCTTGGGTCGGGACTTCCCAAACTCACCGGGTGGGAGCCATTTTTTAACCCCGCCAACCCAATTGCCCAAAACGGGGGGGGTTTTGGCGAGATTATAATGGAAAAAGCTGGTTCAAGGCTAACCAGGACTTGAAATTATTAAGGGAAAAGGGCCAATGGAGGGGGTTCTGCTACCCTGAGAGCGTGGGAGGATTCCCCCTTGCACGTTTTTAATCCATGCTGTGGCCCGGTTATATGGCAAAGATATGACAAGAAACAACTCAGCTTACATCTGGTTTTTAAATAATGTTTTGGTTGGTTTAATGAATGATGACACAATCTGACAAGCCGCCCTTTTCCCTCCCCTTATCTCCTCCGGTATCTTTATGCTTTCCTACAAAATTATGAAATTTTACACTGAAGGCCTTTACCCCCTGGGTCCGACCCCCTTGATTCCTAACTGTTTTGGGGTGGGGGTCCATTCATAAGTCGCCCTCACCTGCAATTAATGCGGGTCCCTTCCCTGATTTGATCCATTTCCCAGTATCAACCCCTGCCCTGTGAATCATTTAAAGCGGCCCTTTCGCACTCATGATGGCACAAATACAGGATATCCAGAAGGCATAATTAGACCTGTTTGACCCGCTCTGAAGATGGGATAGCGTACCCTGTCCCCTTTAAGGGGCCCTTTTCGCGTTATAATTCCCAATGGGAAACCCGGGCCGATTCCCCCTACCTTTTTTACAACAGCTACCACGGATTATGGTCCAAGGTCCCGACGTGTTGGACTATGCCTTTCCTGCTTTCAGTTTGTCTCAAGGGAAAAGGCCTGAAAATTCAATCCAGACCCTTTCTAAACTTGGTGTCCAATATCCTTACACACCATGTAACACACCTCTGGGTCCTCACCAAGACCATGTGGGAAACAACGCTCCTTGGATACTATTCCCGTCTGGGTCCATTGCCGGACAGCGCCCAACTGCTTGAAGGCTTAACGCCCCACAGATAAATTACTGGTAAGACCGCAGACATCGCCTGGGGCGATGTATTATTCAGGCCCCCCCCTGACCTTTGCAGTCCTACAGCAGACCTTGCCAACATAGACTCATCACGCCATCTAGCTTAAGTGTCTTTATGCTGCCCTCACCCAGCCCCTCTTCTTCCACACACGGGGGGAAGAGACAGAAATGGCTATGACCCAGAAGATGATGACTACCCTATTGTTTGAAAGCCTTACAAAACAGACTGCAGCCCCATTCCCCAGTGGTGACTGAGGAGTCCCCCATGCAGACCCTTTATCTCTGGACTGATGGGTCAAGTATGATGAAAAAGGGACTTTCATACAGGATTTCCAATAACCACAAAAAAATAGATCCTTATGGGGAAGCACGCCCCCCCCTTTTTACTCAAATTGCTGAATTACAAGCTCTGGAGGGGAAACCTGTAAGAGGCCAAAGGAAAAGCAGCAATTATGGACTGATTCAAGGGGATGCCCAGGCTACACATGACTTTGGACTCATTGGAAAAATAGAGGGTTTTTCACAGCAGCGGAACCCCCCAAAACATGCAGTACAATCAAATCTTAATGGCCGCACTTGAAACCCCCCAAAGGTACCATCTTAAAAGGGTTAAAAACCCCTGGCAAAGTGAAAGACAAACAGACCCGAGGGGAAACCAAACAGACCAAGCCGCAAAAAAACGCTCTTGGTGATGTCATCCAAGTGGCTGATCCTGAGCCCATTATGGTAACCACCGAGCCCAGGGAAGGAATTCATTAAAAACAGGAAAAAAAAAAAAAAAAAAAATGATAAATCCACCTTATTGGAAGCCCGGGTGGGCCCCTCAAGAAAGAAAACACAGGAAAAACATCTGCAAATGCAAAGGAAAACAAAGTGGAAAAAAGATGGAGCAACTCTCAAAAAAAGGGAATTTTGGGAAGTGAAAAAGGGTTGTCTGTTTTCCTAAAGAATGTACCTGCCATTGCAGCCTGGGCCCATGGGGCTACCCTCGTGGAAAAAATCAGGGACTCACTATTGCAGAAGTTTACCATCTAGGGGAAACAGTTCCATATTTCAGCCTACAATCAAGCAGTCTATCTGTCCACCTGCAACCCCTTCCCAACTGCTCAAGTTCCCATCAGCACTTGGCCGAAGCCAGAATATCCCTTCCAAAGGTTCAAGTGGACCACATCCAGATGCCTAAGCGGGAGGAATTTTTTGGTTCAAAGACATGTTTTCGTATGGCCCGAAGCCTACCCATGCCAACATGACCTCCAAAGTAAAAGGGAAAGAAGTGTTACTGAAATAGCTTTGTCGTTTTTAATCCCCAGGGGACGAGTCGGGCCGGGTCCGCATTCTCTTCCTCGGTTTTTTTGAGAACTTGGGGAAAATGTTGGGGTAATTTGGGCCCCCACACGTGTACCATCCCAAAACTCTGCGAAGCGAAAAATAATGGGCCCTCAAAAATAATTTCAAAAATGATGCGATCCCCCTTTCCCTGGCCAGACCTTCTCCCCAATTGCCTATACCATTAGCACACCCCACAAGCAAAACTGGGTAACCCCATTTTTAGATACTGTTTGGAAGCCCCCTTCTGTGTTTGAGGTCAGGGAGCAAGAGTTTGGGGAAAATAGTGACAGGATGTAAATTTGTATTGAATTTCTAAAGAGTTTGTCTAATTTGCAGCTCATCTCTGCTTGTCTTCCAGAATCCACAGGGGAAACGGTGGGGATGATTTCAAACCGGGGACCGGTGACATAAAGAGGCATATAAGGGGGAATTGCCGGAGCCCAGATTTGAAGGGCCCCTTTTACGTTATCCGATTACCCCCACGGCGGTGAAATTGGGGGGAAAAAACCCCCGTGGATCCCGTTCCATTGTAAAAGGGACCCAGTGACAAAAAAAATTTTTATATCCTTTTATTAGTTTTACCCCTAGCAATGCAATGATTTTTGGGTGGGCATTAACCAATTGCAAACCTTTTATTTGAGCTTGTGATATATTCCCCCCAAAAACCCTGCCAAAAGGGTGTCTTTCCGCAGGTATGGACCTCGTCCTTGTGACAGTGGTATTTTTTTTGTTAACACGCCCCCGGGGAAAAAAATTGCTATTAGGGGCAGATTAGATAAATTTTATTGGGGTGCCAAGGGGGGGTCCCAATCAGTATAAAGCGCTAATCAAATTGCTGCGGCTTCGCTTTCCCCTTTTACCCCAAGTTCAAATTTAAAAAAAAAATGTGCGGGGTTAATTCTTATTTAACCCCAAAGGTTTTGTTAAATTACAGTAGAGATGGGTTTCAGGAGCTATGAAGAATTAGGGCCCCAAAATAGGGTGCCTTACAGAACCGATTTGCCACGACATGGTGCTGGTGAGAAAGGGGAGTTTGTGGCATGATAGGGGAAAGAATGCTGACCTATATACCTGACAAAAACAGGAGTGAATGGGAAAATCACTATCCCCCCTAGGGGAAGATAAAAAAACTATCCAAAAAACTTAAGGAGAAAAAAGGGTACTTTTTTGGGCTCCGGTGACTATTGGACTGGGGCTGGAAGCGCTGGTTACAGCAGGGGGGAAAGGTACTTTAATTTTATTTGTGGGGTACGTTTGACTGTGCTGCGCATTCCCCTCTCAAAAATCTATTGGGCCCGGGTAGTGCGGGGGGGCCACCTCAGGAACTTTCCCTTTTGCACGAAAAGAGCCTTGAGTGTGGGAAAAAAGACACCCCAGACATCCCCTCCACCAAGACCCCCCTAAATATAACCAAAAGTCAATTTTCTTTTGAAGGGGCAATCGGGGGGAAAAACCCCACACTGTTAGGTAGTCATGGGAATTGGTGTTGAAAATTCCCCCCTTTAAGGGGTTTTTTTACAAACTTTGAAGAAATCCCACACCCTTTTCCCCCCTGTGACAGTTTCCAAAAGGGCCTAAACTATTCTTAGTTTCAGGGAAGGGGCAAAGGGGACGTGGAGAAAATCTTTGGCTTTAGGGGGTTTTTGAAGGGGAGGGTTTTAATCAATATTGTGTTATATGTAAATTATGAAAACCCAAGCTTTTTTCCTATAAGGGGATTTCGTGGCGGGAAACCATTTTTTGGGGGAATGTTCAGCAAAAAAAGAAATAAGATGGCCGATGTGACCACTTGTTATCTTTTTCCCCAAAATGTACCCCCCGCTATTTTCTCCCTTTCCCGAAGTTTCGTTTCAAAAGGAAAATCACTGAAGTTTTTTGGCTAAGGCAATCCCAGAACTTTTTCCCCAGAACAACGGGACCAATAAACTGTAAAATTAAAAACTCCTAAAAATGGACTTTCATCCCTTCCCTCTTCTTACGCGCCTGCGTTTTTTTTGATTAGGTTTAAAAAAATTGTGGGTTAATGCTTTGCTTTGTCAGAATTGCTTTGGAACATAATGGAAACTGACCCCGAACCCTGTTCTGACTCATTTCTAAACGGGCCCATACTTTTTCCCCCCAACGAAAATTTGGGAAACCGGGGCAAAAGGGGAACCCCCCCCAATGTTTTGGGAAAACGCCCCCCAAAAAAAAATTTAAAAAATTTTTATTTTTATCCAGTGAAATCAAGGGGGTCCAGTATGGAGACTTTCAATTTAGTGGAGCAGGATTGAAGGGAAATCGTAAACACACAAATAAAGGTAACAAAACTTAAATCAAAAGATTTAGTGCCTGAAAGTTTAGCAATAATCCCTATATCATTATACGAGCTTTAAAAGGGGGGTAATTTTATTGTTATGGAAAAGATTTATACTTAAAAAATAAACATCATTTTCAGATCAAAAAGTTTTTAAAAAAAATTTGGGTAGTAATCCCCCGGAAATTTTTTAAAAAAAAGGTAAAAGGTACTGGGAAAGGGGGTATGAATTCAAGTGCTAGATGATAAACAAAAAAATAGCATGTTTTGGAAAATTTCCCCGAATACCTTTCTTTACGCCTTGCCTAAGGCATAAGGGTATCCCCCCCCTCCCCCCATTACGCCCCATTTTAACTGGGATCGGGGCTATTTACCAAATTTGGGGGATGGTTTTGATAGGCATTTACGCCCCTTTTTTAGGTTCCCCCAGTTCCTTTAAAAACTCCAGGGAGGTCCTTAAACATAGAGTCAATTAACATGGAAATCAACTTTAAAAATGGGGCTCTTGCAATTTTCGCATTTAACAACCTTCCTTGATAAGTCGGGACCCTAGGTGCGGTTTTGTAAAAACAGGTGAAAAAATGATTTTTTCCTCTTTTTTTTTACCAAGAACCTTTTAAAATTACCAATTTTTCAATTTCCGTACTTTCGTGATTTGTATCTGGTGTGAAATTTGCAGACTGCAATATGTGGGATGCACCACGAGAGGTCTATACATAAGGATACGTGAACACATATATGATATTACACATGACAGCCTACGCAAAACATCGGGGGCGTCCAAGCATTTTAGGGACATTCATCAGGGAAGTTTGGAATCTTTCAAAGTTATTGCTATTGAAAGAGTTAATTCACCTAGGAGAGGGGGAGATAGAAAAAAGTGCCTTACCAACAGAGAAGCCTTTTGGATTCTCATGTTGGATACTAGGTATCCTCATGGTTTAAATTATAAATCGGAGTTATTATATGTATTGACAAATTGATTTTTATGTTTTCAAATAACAAGATGAAACTATGTTGTAATTATGTAATCCATATTATGTGAGTCTCTTGAAAGTTTTTTTGAGTTGCTGTAATTCAGTTGTAAACATAGGGTTAATTCTCAGGTGAACATCTTGATTAGGCCACGGGATGGCATATAAGAAAAGTTAATCTGTTTATTTGACGTTAAGAAAAAGAGCCAAAGCATACAGGCTCGAAACGCGTCTACATGCGGTTGTTTTTAAGGAGTGTTTTTTAAATCATTTTTCAATAAAATGTACGTTTTACGCTAAAATAATCTTTGGATTCCTCCCTACGCAAGTGCTGGAAGATCAGTTCACATACTTGTATTTTGCATCTAGCCGTTACAGCCGACGGCTTCTTCCGAGGACACAGCTTAATGAGGAGGGTGCGGACAGCCAACTAGAGGAGTTACTGGTGAGCGTTTTCTACTTTCTCTCGCATACTAACATAATTTTTGGGGGGACAAGACTTTTTGATCAGTTTTAAATCCGTTTTTTGGAAGGCTGAGTGAAGAAAATACTGCAATCCGAGTAGTGTTTTTTATTTTTATTTTTAACAGCGCTCACTGTGCAGTATCCGTAATAAGTTAGCTTTACTCTGTGGGTCGATACGATTACGGCGATACCCAACTTATATAGTTTTTTTATGTGGAAGCACTTAAAAAAAAGGTGTTTTTAGTGTGTAAAAGAATATTTATGCATCGCTATCTTCTGAGAGCCATAACTTTTTTATTTTTCCGTATACAGAGCTGTGTAAGGACTTTTTTTTTGCGGGATGAACTGTTGTTTTAATTGGTACAATGTTGGCGTTTATAGGAGTTTTTGATCACTTTTATTCCATTTTATGTGCTGCGGGATGAACAAAAATCTTAATTCTGTGATTTTTTTTGGATTTTTTTTTACGGTGTTCACTGCACGGGTAAATTAACATGACAGATATATAGGGCAGGGTGTGCCCGATCAGGAACTTAAACCTAGAAAGGCCCTAGTACATTCCTATTAAGAAGAATAAAGCACAAATATGCAAACTTGCAGAACTTCCACTCCATAATACCTTAGCAAATCCCCAAATGTGAATTTGTTTTTACTTATTGCATGCACTTATTGCACATGCATCTCATAGTTTTTTTATATTCTTTTTTTTTGCAGAAGTGGTACTAATGAAGTGTACTATTACTAACATATGTGAAAAGCTACCGATAGATATCAATCTACTGTACTGTCTACAGAGTTTGCCAAACTCTTACCTGGTGGCTGATGTCAGAAACAAATTTATCTGGACAACTGGAGTTGTTCCTGTTCTTTCCTATTGTTTTCCCCAAGGTAAACAGAACAAGACGTGTCTTTTATATCTGAATCCAGGTTGATGTAATTTTATTGATGACTGCCAAACACTGTTTTACATGGATGACTCCAATGTTCTTGTTTGAGTTGATTGCTTGGTTTGAGGTGGCAGCACTTTTGTGTATAGCCAGCTGTATATTATAATAAATCTACAGCACATAGTATATGGTTGGTGCCAGAGGAAGGGATATTGCAATCCAGTAGTTAGAAGAAATTAAATCAACGGCACTTAATAGGTAGTATGATGTGTACATATATTTACAGTGGTAGTGTATCGTGTAAATACAAATACAAGTCCATAATGTTTTCAGAGCAAAAATTTGTGTATGGAGATTTTGTAAGAAATTGGTGACCTGATAGTTGTTTGAGACATTTCGACTGCCATAGTAATCATAAGTAGTCCCACTGAGCAGAATATGTAATGTATGTAGACAGGACTATATTTTTACCACTGTGTATGTATACAGCTAGGGAGGGAATGGTAAGGCACAAGAAGCGGTAGAGGTAGACTGGGAGCACTAGAGCGTAATGGAAGTTGGATAAACACGCTTGGGGCACTGTAGAGGAAAGTAGGGAAGCTCTGCCTGGCAAGGGTGAATTGTTTCGCAAATTAATGAGACATTTGTACAGGATTATTCTGCAGACAAGATAAATTAAAAGAAATACAGTTATGTAAATTCCAGGACCTTACTGCATTAAAGGGGTTGTCCTATTACAAAGATTAGCTTTCAACATGTAGGGAACCCCTTAAATCCCGCTGCTGGCTTCCTGCAGCATCACTCCTCTCTAGTCTTGCCGGCCTGAAATAGTGCATTTGGACTATAAGACGCACTCCTATTTCACCCCAAATTTTTTTTTTTTGGGGGGGGGGGAGTGGGTCTCAAAGTCCGAAAAATACAGTACATTTTTTCTAATATGCAGTTTTAGCATATTCTGAATAAAAACACCTCAAAATTTGTTATGCAATTTCTTCAAAGTACCGTATATATGGGTGTAAACTGCTGTTTGGGCACATGGCAGAGCGTACAAGGAAAAAAAAGCGATATTTGGCTTTTGGAACGCAGATTTTGGTGGGTGCCATGTCTCATTTGCAAAGTACCAGAACAAGTGAAACTTTCCAGAAGTCAACACCCCTCAGGGAATTAATTAATTAATTGGGGTATTGTGCATTTTGGGCCCACAGGTGTTTCACAGTTTTTTAGCATTGGGCTGTTAAAATGGAAAAAAAAAAAACAGCAACTCTACCAGTGTTATTTGGGTTTTATTTTTACAGTGTGTGCCATGCGGAAAAAAGGGCATGGTATCTTTACTATGCGGGTTGGTATAATTACAACAATATCAATTTCATATAGTTTTTATGTTTTTATACTTTAAAAAATTGTGTTTTTATGTCGCTATATTCTGACAGCCATAACTTTTTTTTATTTTTTATATATATTGTGACTTGTTTGTTTTTTTTTGCAGGATTAATGGACATTTTCATTGGTACAACTATGAGGTTATGGGGTTCATATGACACTTTGATTGCTTTTTATCCTTTTTATCAAGGTTTTTGGGAGGCGGGATGAACAAAATACTAAATGAACATCTTATAGGCTCGCTCTTTGTCGGCTTCTGTTCATACTCCGAAATTGCCTGGTATAATCTCTGCCCACAGGTTCCGCGATGGCTCCTCCAGCTGAATTCAGTATTCAAAAACCATGTAAATAGATCCAGCGCTCAGATTAAAGACAGGTTACTTTATTTTGTCATTAAATCCACACGGAAAGGAGTTAACAGGAGGTAAAAAGTCACTGATACAACGCTTACGTGTTACGAACCTCTCAGGTTCTTGTTCACAGCTAATTCGCATCATTAGGTGCATAGACTAAAAACAATTTACAACCAAACACATGTGGTATTGTGTCGTCATACCTGGCTAATTTGTTTAAAGAGATACATTTACTTTTCCTCTTATAAGAGCTTATAATATATATTACATGTATAACAATACATATAGGAGATATTTGTTGTATTTATATTGATGAGTTTTATCAATATAAATACAACAAATATGTCCTATAGGTAAGACCTTGGGGACTCCTTACTTTTTGATTCAAAATCCAATCCGCTTCCTGGCGTCTAACTATCTTTAGCCAATCTCCCCTCGTATAGGTCTTTCTGTTCTCCCTATACCAAAAAATACAAATGTATCTAGGGCACCTTCTTCATGATATTCTATGAAGTGTCTCACTGCTCCGGACAGGTGTATTTGTTTATTTTTATGCTTGCAATATGCTCAGCTATGCGGTTCTTAATTTTGTGTGTAGTACTGCCTAAATAATATTTATCACATTGATGTCACAGTTTATAAACACTTGGGAATTCTTTTATGCTATCCATATCATTAATTTTGTCAATTTTTGGCATATTTGCATACATTGCAGCAGACTCGCCCATATCCAAAGAAACCCCCTATTGTTCTGCCCCGTCTAGGTACACATTGGACTCCTGATTGAATAATTTTTGCCAAAGTAGGTTCTTGTCTTAACACTTAAAATTTTTTTTTCACATTCAAAGAAGCTTTATTACTGTAAAAAGTGAGATGGTACAATCAAATAAAGTAGAATGGTTATAACAATGCTAATACAGATTACAAACTTTAGGCTGGCTATATAACACTTAAATTTTTAAGAAATATATTTTTATTTTTTTATAATTTACACAATATTTAGTTGAGAAGATTATTTAACTTTCTTCAAATTATGTTTTTCATTTGTTTTAGTATAACTAAATACAGTAATCCATGTACTGTTTTTTGTTTTAATTTTTTACTGCAGTCACAGTGTGGTATAAATGACATGCTAACTTCACTCAGCATATCAACATGACTACAGCCATACCAAACATATGGAACGACATGTATGATCGGAGTTTGGGCTTGTTTTCAGGTGTATACTGCGCCTCACAGTGCCGGCTTTGCTGTCAGACGCAGTAATGCGCTGTTAGGCGCAACCTTCGCCACTTTCGGATGCGCCTAACATAGAAGGGCGTGCAATGGGCGCGCTGTGGGCGCTCTGGGGCGGGACGCGGCAAATTCGAAAAATCCGAGGCATGCATGATTGTGGGTCGGCAACGTGAGGTGCATTCCAGCGCTTTACAGCTCCGACAGGCAGACCTAGTTTAATGTGGTCTATCTAAGCGGAGAGGTCGAAGTGGAGCACGGAATTCTTGTAATGTACTATAGTTCTACACTTACAGCAGTACACTAATAAAATAAATGATTTGTCAAGAAGAATAAATAATTAAGCACGAAATCCTGGTTGGAGGACCACAGGTCCCAACAAGACCTGTGCTGTGCTGCCTTTTGTTGTATATACTGAATTGCATTAAAGTTGAAAGCAGCCCAAATACATCTAAAATTGTTGTCATGAAAAATGTTTAATAAAACATCTGGACAACATCATCAGTGGCTTATTTGATGTACAATTAGTGTAATTTTCATTGGAATACATTTTATAGTGGAGATTTTTTTCGTAGGAGATAATATATATATATTGGCATTAATGTTATTGGATAAAATTTACTAATACATTGATTTCATTGTTAGAGCACTTGGAGATGTCTGTTTATTAAGTACTTCATTTAAATGACCAATCCATTTTATTCTTGTAGTGGTGTAAGGCTCTGTTCCCCAGGATTCTTTCAGGGAGAATTTGTTTACTATGGAGAATGTATTTCCGACGTGAAATCCGTCCTGAATTATATTACAAATACGTGTCACAAAGTGTGGCACATATTTGCAATGTAATTCCGGACGGATTTGCGTCCACAAATTCTCCCTGAAAGAATCCTGGGGAACAGAGCCTTACACCACTACAAGAATAAAATGGATTTGTCATTTAAATGAAGTACTTAATAAACAGACATATCCAAGTGCTCTAACAATGAAAGCAATGTATTAGTAAATTTTATCCAACAACATTAATGCCAATATATATATATTATCTCCTACGAAAAAATTCTCCACTATAAAATGTATTCCAAAGTCCGTGAAAATTACACTAATTTAACATCAAATAAGCCACTGATGATGTTGTCCAGATGTTTTATTAAACATTTTGCATACCAACAATTTAAGATGTATTTGGGCTGCTTTCAACTTCAATGCAATTCAGTATATACAACAAAAGGCAGCACAGCACAGGTATTGCTGGGACCTGTGGTCCTCAAAGCAGGATTTCTATGTTCCCAGGGCTTAGTTCTGGTCGTATTTACGGATGTATTTATGGCCGTACATACGTCCAGATTTCCCATTGGTAGCCATTCTAAGCTACTTGTTCCTTATTTTAGGCTGAGTTGGTGATGTATTTACGGACGTAAATACGTCTGTAAATACGTCCAGAACTAAGCCCTGGGAACATAGAAATCCTGCTTGGAGGACCACCGGTCCCAGCAAGACCTGTGCTGTGCTGGCTCTTGCTGTACATACAAAATAGAATAAAAGGTGAAAGCAGAACAAATACATCTTCAATTTTTATTTTAAAAAAAGGACCAAAATTAACCTCTGTACAACATCAGCATTGGCTTATTTAGTGTAAAATTAGTTGAATTCTCTCCCTTTTTTAAGACCTTTTCTAGCAGATATTTCTTTCTTTGGAGATCTTATATATATTTGCTTTCATTTTAAATGATCAACTTTTTCTATACATTGCAATCGATTTTATTCAACTTTGATTTTTCACTTTATTCATTCATTCATTTGAAAGACAACTCTTTTTGCTCTTCACTAACATGTTTAATGATTTCTCGCTGTTTTCCAGCCTGTCTTGAATCAGAATACATGTTAGGCGCATTCCTTCTGCGCCTAAGTTCCGCACTGCGCCTCACACACTGGCAAGGCGCAGGGAACTTTACACCGCATGTATGAGCGCACCTCGGGCGCCGACATGAATGAGGCGCAGCTTTCACTAAAAATCGCGTGAAAACGGGCGCTCCGACGCGTCGATCTTCATACATGTTGCCCATTGATTTTTATATTATATATATTATATATATATTTTATATTGCTCATTTCTAGATTATTTTGTGTAACTATATTATATCTTGTGAGAATTATTGCTTCATCTTAACCTGCTTCCTATTGTTGTGAATGTATTTCTATTTAAATGACCTTGTATCTGCACATTTGAACTTTAACCTTTCCATGTCTGCACCACGTTTCTCCTGGTTGTCGGTTTTTCTATTTAAATCTGAATTGTGCTGCATTACTCCATTGCACCTGAGGAAGTGCTAAACATAGTGAAACCCATTTTCTGTGTTGGTATTATCTGTTTTATTGCGAATAAATACTCCAGTTATTCTGAATGCCATGAAGTTATTAGATTTTTTCAGTCACGTGCTCGCTACAGTTTGTTGCTATTTATAGAATAGCTGCTTGTCTACATTACTACTTTTGATACCGTGCATGCAGCGTGGATATCAAAGGTGTTTTTTTCTATATGTCTCTGGAGAGTTGTGCCTCCAAAATTGCACACCATTTTCAGGTTAGTGCATATATAGCCATTCCTCCTGAGGATATCACTATAGTATTGCACTAGGAACACAGGAACACATTCTTTGCTCTTTTTGCACTTCAGCTTCATCTAACTTCTATAATACAACACATTTCTAGGTTCATGTTTGTCACAACAATTAGAAACTTATGGGCAGGGCTGTCTCTTGGCCTGAGGCACCAGATGCATTGAAAGGGAGAGGAATGCCATGGGTGGTTGTTAGCCCGTCAACCCCAGGAAAAGCCAGGTTACATTGCAGGTTTATTTGAACCTGCAGTAGATTGAATATAGCTAAAGCAGCTTTGGCCCATGACAGTGATATCACCAAAGGCGCGCAGTCCCAAAAATGTTCATGGGCCACACACAAATAGGCAAAAGGATGTTGTATAACACAATGGTGGGGAAGGGGTGGGAGAGAGATGTACAGGCCACAGCTTACGATCTCCTTGGGGAGTAGAGGACCATCCCCCTGGAGATTGTGCAGCAGCTGTGTCTGTATCCCCCAGAATCATATTGTGCAGGTTGAACTCTATACCCTGCACCCCCAGAAGATCAGCCACAGGAATGATCTTCAGGGGATGCAAGAGATTGAGTTTCGTACTGTCATTTTTTATTAAATATTCTCGTATAAATACAGGTTTTCCCATTGGACTATGTCAGACTCATTGGATTACGCCAGTCCAGCTTTGGATTGATTTCTTTAATAAAATGGTGAAAGAGGGCTGATGTCGGTGAGTGTTTATTTAAATAAAAGTTTTTATGTGCAATTTGTGTGGGTTTTTTTTACCATTTAATTCCAGTTTTAGTACTGGCGGTATTTGACAGATGCCTCTCCATTACTATCTCTCGGGTTTGGTGTCAGCCAGCAGTGTTTTTTGTCACCCCAAAGCTGACAGTAAATCCGTGTCACTATTACCCCAGCTTATGGGGCGGCTGCGGGCTAGTACTTTTAGAGTGGGAAGAGACCAGTATCCCTGGACTTTCACATTCTGATAGTATCAGGCTACAGCTGCTGGTTTTACCTTGGCCAGTTATGGAAAATGGAGGGGACCCCAACCTGTAATCATTTTACACAATCCTATTATTGAGAATACATATATTTCTGGGCCTGTACTGAAATACTCCCAGTGGATGCCAAAGGGTTAGAGCCAAGAAATAAATCCCTTTTTGGAACATGAACAGGTCAAACCAAGAGCATTATCCACTATCAACCGTCCAAGGTAAAAGAACACCTTGTATGCCTGGGATTACAGATCCAAGTGGTGAAGGGGCCCCTTTTATAAGGTCCCTTCCCATGGTCAAAAATGTAACCTGTAGCTGCAGAAGGAGACCACGTCACCCATTAGAGTGTTCCACGATGACGGGTACAAGCTCTGCCCAGGCCCCTTTGGGACCATGAGTAATAGTGACATGAGTTAGGTCAGCCTGGCAAAAAAAAACACCACTGGCTAACCCACCCCAACAAAGTAATGAAGAGCACTGTCAGCACCATTACTTCACTGGAATTAAATAGAAAAAAACCCACAAATTGCACAAAAACTTTTATTTAAATAACACTCCCTCTTTGATTATGTTCAAAAAAATAGTTTGTTGATCCGACATAGTGCACCGAATCAGAAGGAGGCTAGATGGGAACCTGTAAATAAAAAAACATTACACACATACAACTACATTTATTTTGTCCCCTGCGGCCTGTCTCCTGCCCCCCCCCCCCCCCCCTATGACTGCCAGTGACAGACCAAAGGGTGCAGGAGACGAGGGAGCAACTCCTGCCCCCTGCGGAATGTTTCTCGCCCCCTGCAGCCACTGACGACAGGTGTCAAGGGGCCAGAGCAGCATTCTATGACACTTCTCCGGTGCTGCGTATCTTAAAGAACCTCCCTCGCCTTTTGGCTGTGGGAGGTTTACAGACTCTTCCACGGTGGTGGGAGGGGAACCCCATTTATGAGACCGGTGCGCGCTTGCCCTTCGTGGCCGGCAGAGGAAGGTGTATCTAGCAGCAGGAGAAGGCAGAGCAGTGCGCTGTTTGGGGAGGAAGCAGGCGGGGGCCAGGTAAGTAAGAGCGCAGCAGGATGGGAGCTGGGAGCAAGCGTGGCTGCGGCCAGAGGGCCGGACCTTGGGACCTGGGAGTCGGATCACGGCAGGTGCCGTTACATGGTGGTTGCCAGTCGGTTTTCAGATGTTGTTTAAAATCCAATAACCCTTTGAAAAACTGACTGAAAACTATGCTGTGTGGACGTACCCTTATTGTCTTTGGCACAATTTGAGGAGTTTTCTGTTTGGTCTTTTTTTCAGGGAATGCTATGCAGCACTGTTATTTTTATCTGAAGTACAGTGGGTACAGTCAGGGACGTAACTAGAGAAGCCTGGGCCCCACAGCACGCTTTTAGATGCACCCCCCCCTCCCCTGCCTCCCCGACAACGAACATTTACCGGTACATGCAATTACTAGATAATACAAGGAGTGAACACCTCACCATAGATATCCCCATCATACTGCTACCAAACAAATACCACTATACCCAGATCAACATTACCGATAGTGTTACTACACATGGACCTTATTATACCGCAAGAACACAACTACAAATTACCACTAAACAGTGACTGAATAATACCTCTATACTATTACTGAATAAGGATCTGTAAACAAACACCTATATTACAGCCACATAGTGACCATATAGTGGTATATACCAGTGTACACAGATGACCGACAGTATGTCTATTACCACCATACAGTGCCCCGATAGTGGTAGCCCCCAGTGTACACAGGCTCTGCTGACATAAGTGATTATAGTGCAATTACATCTTGCGATTCACAGGTGACGTTTCTCTGACAAGTTGTTCACGTTCCCTTTTCTTCTGCACTCGGTCCAGATCCCCATGATGACTTCTCCCAGACACCACTTGTCCATGCAGATTTGGACAAAAAATCCTCACTTTTCCAGCACCTCCCTCACTGTCCCCCACCTTTGTACAATCTTCCCAGGGGTGGCAGAACAGGTACAGGCCATAGCTTAGAGACCCAGTCTCCTAGAGGAGAGGAACAGAGGATTCACCCCCTGGAGATTGTATTACAGCTAAGGCCTGTATCCCTCAGAATCATGTTACCAGGTAGACTCCCATTATATAGGTTGGTAGGCCCTTAAGGTCTCAATTAGGATACAGGTAGGTATTTAGATTGGCCCTAGGTAGACAGTAGTTAGGCCCCAGTTAGGTAATCAGCCCCCAGGTAGATAGGTAGGCTGTAGGTAGGCCCCAGGTAGCTAAGTAGGCAGGCCACAGGTAGGTTGTAAGTGGGCCCCAAGCAGGTAGGCTATGGGTAGGTAGGTAGATTGGCCCTAGGCAGGCAGCCCACAGGTAGCTAAGTAGACTGTTGTGAGTCCCCTGGCAGCTAAGTAGGCAGTATGTGGACCACAGGAGCTAAGTAGATAGGCTATAGGTGGGGCCCACATAGGTAGGTAAATAGTCTATAGGGGGCTCCAAATAGGCAGGCAGGCTTTATGCAGGTTATAAGGGCCATACAGGTGGGCAGGCAGACTTTAGTAGGCTGTAGGGGCCACATAGGTAGGCAGGCATTAAGGTAGGATATAGGGGCCATATAGGTAGACAGACAGGGGTTAGGTAGGCTATAGGAGCCATACAGGTAGGTAGGCATTAAGGTAGGCTATAGAGGGTCATGCAGGCAGGCAGGGTTCAGGTGGGCTATAGTGGGTCATATAGGTAGCCAGGCAGGGTCAGATAGGCTATAGGGGGTCATATAGGTAGCCAGGCAGGGTCAGGTAGGCTACAGGGGGTCATATAGGTAGCCACGCAGGGTCAGGTAGGCTACAGGAGGGTCATATAGGTAGCCAGGCAGGGTCAGATAGGCTACAGGGGGGTCAAATAGGCAGCCAGACAGGGTCAGGTAGACTATAGGGAGGTCAGGTAGGCTATAGGGAGGTCATATAGGTAGCCAGGCAGGGTCAGGTAGGTAGCCAGGCAGAGTCAGGTAGGCTATAGGGGGGTCAGGTAGGTAGCAAGGGTCATGTAGGGAGCCAGGCAGGGTCAAGTAAGTAGCCAGGCAGCATCTGGTAGGTATCTATTTTTCAACGTAGCTATTTTTCATGTAAGTGCAAAGACCGCTACAACGCAAGTCTGCCTTAGCCAGGGCTCCTCAACCCTCAACACAGTCAATAGCAGAAGAAAATGGCAGGCTTCTTTAAATTGCAAAAACATGTAGAAAATTTATTAAAAAGTCCCATAAATACAAGACTTGAATACCAGCAGTTGCACTACTTGCGATTATGGTGGAAGGCATTCCATAGTAAGCGGTGTCATAGATGTAAAAGACGTATTTTCATCTGCAGTACAGTGACCGCATAGCTCTGGCCGCTCCGGCTTGGAGCACGGCAATTCTTAAGAAGCAGAGGCAGCTGGGCTAGGATGGGTGGAACCGCAAGAATCCTCCACCAACTTCCCTAGAAAATTAGAACAGCTTAAAAAGAAAGAAGCGAGCCTCGTTTCCCATGCTTCAACGCTTACCCAGTATGTCAAACATGAACGCATTCCAAGGGGATTAAGAAGCCCATTACAGCCTATACTAATGCAAGACGACCCAACCTATCGTGAACGATGGTATGCTATTAGTAATCACTATTCAACTGAATTGATGTACTTGACGATACAGAGATTACAAGTTAACATTGAAAAAGTCCGGAATGAAATCCTTTCTATTGATGAAGAGTTCAAAAAAGCCTCCACTGAGGAGCGATATGAGCAGGTGAATCAAGAACTTACCATACAGATTGATAAAATGAAGCTCCAGCTTCTCCAGAATAAACTAAAAAAATTTGAGAGAGACAGCAAAGACTATCTGCATGGCCGCGTCTACACATGGGCCGAAGATCGGGCAAAAATCAGATATAAGAAAGAGAAAAAGAGGAGATCTAACAATGAAGAGAGCAGTACTGAATCTGAAGACCTAGCAGCCACTAACCGCATGCAATTAAGATCTATTACGAGAAAAAATTCTAAAGCGTCGGATTTTTTAGAACATCAAAACCCAAACCCGGAAACAGACTCTGGAGGCAGCACAGGCACAGGCCAGCGCGAAAAACGCAATACCATAAAAGCAAAGAAAAAATAGAAGAACAGAACCAAAAAGGGAGCTCCCATAAAGAACTCACTCATGCACAAGAAACGTTAATTAATAGAGGACTGAATATTGTCCCAGTTAATGAAATGTCTCTCTTTGATTTCAATGTAGATTTCTATAAATTTTGTCGGCAGATACGTATTAAAATGTTTTTTCAGGCTACATCTAGAACAAGGGATGAGGGTAGTGAGATTCCAAAAAAACTATACAAAAGTAGCAGTTTTGATCCAGGAGTCAATAGTAATACGTTGGAAACATTCATACAAGTCGTCACTTCAGAAGTGGCAGAGAAATGGGAGTCATGCCAAAAAAATAAAAATAAAAACAATAACATCACTAGAGAGGAAGTGCAGGCATTACAGCAACTCAAGAATGACGGCACAATTGTAATAAAAAAAGCCGACAAGGGGGGGGCCACCGTTGTACAGGATAGAACAAAATATATTAGTGAGGCTCACACTCAATTAAGTGACCGTACTGTTTATAAAAAATTGGACGAGGATCCCACTGTAAAATTTAGACAAACTATCGAAATGGTACTTAGCGAAGCGTTAGATCAAAATCTTATTACAACAAAAATTAAAGATATGTTGATCTGTAAACATCCACGTACTCCCATTTTTTACCTAGTACCAAAAATTCACAAGTCCCTTACTGATCCCCCCGGACGACCTATCGTCTCGGGGATAGGCTCCCTGTTGGAGCCTATTGCCGTATATGTTGACTCATTCTTACAAAGAGTAGTTAAGAGAGACACACATGCTTTAAGAGACACAGGTCAATTTTTACATGTTCTCGAGTCTATAACAAACATAGAGCCTTATATTATGTGTACTCTAGATGTCAAATCACTTTTCACCAATATACCATATGGGGAAGGGATGCAGGCCACCAGAGAGGCATTAGGAGAGGACCCCACCCTCACTAACCAAAAAATCAATTTTTTAATGACATTGCTTGATATAGTTCTAACTAAGAACTATTTCAGATTTGGGGAGGAAATCTACCTGCAAATACAGGGCACCTCTATGGGGTCGCCGGTCGCGTCGAGTTATGCTAGCGTGTTCATGGCTGCTTTAGAATCACAATTTATCCAGAAGACACAGGGCTACAACGATGTTGTGGTCTGGTATAGGTATGTGGATGACATCTTTGTCCTATGGAATGGATCAAAAAAAAGAACTAGAGACATTTGTGGATAATATTAATAAAATACACCCTCTAATTAAATTTACGGCCACCATGGACAGGGATGTCATCCACTACCTCGACGTTGAAGTGAGGAAGACTAGGGAGGGATTTACTACCAGCCTATTCACTAAGCCCATTGACAGAAATAATTTTCTTCATAAAAAGAGTTTTCACGCACCGAAAACATTTGATGGGATAGCAAAGGGCCAATTTACCAGGGCCAAACGCATCTGCTCCTCTCCACAACTTTATCAAAAACAGAGTCAGGAGATGGTTAAAAAATTGTTGAAAGAGGATACAATAAAACCAAAATAGAAACAATAGCACAGAAATAAGGTGAAAAAGATCGTTCTGTCCTATCATTGTCACCAAAACAAGGAGACATAACAAATGGCTTACATTAGCACATATGATACACACAGGAAATGATTAAAAGAGCAATACAAAAACACTGGAGCATACTTAGGAGCGATGCCAAGTGTGGCAAGTTATTTAAAGATCTACCGTTCTTTGTATATCGCAAGGGACGGACGATAGGAAGTCAAATAGTCCGAAGTGACATACGGGGAAAGAAAAAACCTAATAGCCAGAAGCTTTTTAAGAATATAGAAAGAAGAGGAACTTACCCATGTGCCAACTGTCAGAACTGTAGTGCTGTTATACGGGGCCCACACATCACACATCCCCGCACTGGAAAAAACATACCAATTAGGGGAGCGTTCACATGCAATACCAAGAATGCGATTTACATCTTGAAATGCCCGTGCGGGATTGCATATGTCGGGCAAACAACACGCAGCGTAAAAATTTGACTTAACGAACATCGTAGTAACATCAGGGTTGCGCTAAAAAATAAATGTATAGAACAGAGTGAAGGGAAGAAATTTGGAGAAACGAGTGTTGCTAGGCACTTTCTAGAAAACAATCACAATACATCAGAACTAAGATGGGCTGTTTTAGAGGAAGTTGAAGAGAGGGAGGGACAATCCATCGAAATGCTTCTTTTACGACGAGAAGCGAGATGGATTCATGAATTAAACACACTTGCACCAGCTGGGATGAACGAGAGTTGGGGCCTTAGAGCCTTCTTATAAACACCAAAACACTATCGATTAGCCATATGTAGCGGCATATATAGTATACATTCTGCCGTGCTTACCTATAAATTGTAGAGGGTAAGTCAGCAGTGCGTGCTTGAGAAAGGGGGAGGTCCCCCGAAACGTCGTACGCCCTGCGTCACGCCCGCCTGTCAGGAATTGCCGTGCTCCAAGCCGGAGCGGCCAGAGCTATGCGGTCACTGTACTGCAGATGAAAATACGTCTTTTACATCTATGACACCGCTTACTATGGAATGCCTTCCACCATAATCGCAAGTAGTGCAACTGCTGTTATTCAAGTCTTGTATTTATGGGACTTTTTAATAAATTTTCTACATGTTTTTGCAATTTAAAGAAGCCTGCCATTTTCTTCTGCTATTGAGCATCTGGTAGGTAGCCAGGCAGGGTCAGGTAGGTAGCCAGGCAGGGCCAGAAAGGTAGCCAGGCAGGGGCAGATAGGTAGACAGGCAGGGGCAGATAGGTAGCCAGGGTCAGGTAGGTAGCCAGGCAGGGGCAGATAGGTAGCCAGGCAGGGGCAGGTAGGTAGCCAGGCAGGGGCAGGTAGGTAGCCAGGCAGGATCAGGTAGGCAGCCAGGCAGGATCAGGTAGGCAGCCAGGCTATTTTAATGTTAAAAAAATAAGAAATCACTTACTCACCTGCCCCACGCTCCCACTCAGCTCAGCTCCCGGACAGTCTGTGTTCGGCGCAATGATATGGCGTCATCGTGTCGCCCACATCAGCACTGTGGGCTGGTGCCTGGTAGCAGATTAGCAGAGCGGAGCATCGGCAGCGCTCCGCTCTGCTAACACCAGGTAGTCCTGCCTTTGAACGCTCGGACCAGAGGGCCTGGGCGATCAGAGCTAGGATGCGCCGGGCCCTGCAGCTCCACCCCGCCGGCAGTGAACTGGAATGTCCACTGCCGGTGGGCGCAGGAGCAGAAATACCGGGGTAGCAGACATGGTAGCAGCTGCCTCATCTGACCAGAGTACATTCTCACAGTACTTCACAGGCTTGTCTAAATGTTGTTGAGCAAACTTTAAAGGGAACCTGTCACATAAGTTATGCCCCTCCGGCTGGATACAGCACAACCTAGTGACAGACCTGCTGTTTCCAACGCTGGGTCCTTTATTCTGTAAGATGCTGGAGTTTCAGAGAATTTAATGCTCAAATCTTATTCATGAGCTGGTGTTAGCCCCGCCCACCAAAGGCTAGCCTCGCCCACTGACAGTTATTCACCTGTTTCCGCCTATTCAAAGTAATAGGTTTATCAGTTGAGGTGGGCGGGGCTAGCCTCAGATGGGCGGGGTTTGAAAAAAACTGACTCTTATTATTCAGCAATGGAATCTTGCATTTTGAACATGCATACAGGCCATGGAGGTTGAGTGCATTACTTATTGTTTTCTTTGAAGCAATTGTATCTGATGATTCCAGAAATGACACAGGAAAAAACATATTGAACTTTCAGGTCTCCACAGATGGTCCTTGACTCTTGGACAACTCTTCTGATAATTCTTTTTGCTTCTGAAATTTTGCAGAAAGCACCTGGTCGTGGCTGGTTTATGGTGAAATTATGTTATTGTCGTTTTGCAATAATAAGGTTCCAAAGGTCTTGAGACAGTTCACTAGTTTTATTTTTAGATATTTTGTGTTTTGCACCTTGGTAATGAGACACCTTTTTATAGACTTTAAATTAAACCAGCTGATATTATTTTTCACTAAGTGGCAGGATTGCTTTTAAATTATGATAGATTTCAGCTTGTGTCATGACCTTACATAGCTTTTTGCACCCCTTCTTCTTCAGGTGTTTACTACTTTTTTCCTGTGTCATTTCTCATTATTACACATAATTTAATTTATGGACATCTATGGTTTGATTTCTTTGCCTGTGTGAATTGGATGGGTTGTTATTGACATCATGTCAATATCACATTTAGAAATATGTTTACTTAGAAAATTGGGGACGGGTTCAATACTTTTTTTACCCGCTGTATAAAGTATTCAGTTTCATGAGGATAAAATCAGTTGTTTTAAGATCCCAGATGGTCTATTCAGAGGCATTGCCACTCTAGAGCCAGGTCCAGTAGTCGACCCTGGTAGAATAAGAGGTCCTTACAGTATTTCTATATAATTAGTGGAGCTAGATCCAAATCTTTCTTTCTTATTAGTGTTGCAGGTCGCCTCCTCCATTATCATAGTGGATTATACATAGTCAAGTCCCATTTTTATGACCACCAGCTAATATCCAGAGCAACCACTGGATGCAGCATATACAGCAGCTAGACAAGCTGGGAGTGACTCAGTAAGGTGCTGGTAGGTTGTCACAGGTATCTGGAATCACACTGACTGCACTGCATCCCACAGCCGCTGGAGAGTCCATAAAGCAAACGCAACGATTAAGGTGGTCCCAGATGCCTAATTGGGTTTAAACCTAGGGAATAAAGGGTAGCACTTGGAAATTTTGATCCACATGGATGAGTCTGTCCAGAGAATGCCACAAAGACATTCCCCAGACTAAAATGCTGCCACCATCAACTTGTGTTCTTCCAGCAATGGTTACAGGGTGTTTGTTCTCTGTTTCTCGACTGACATGCCAACAGCTTTCCATTTGATGAACCAAAAACCATGACTCATCAGAGAAAGCAACTCTTTGCCAATCTTCAGAGGTCAAATTCTGATACTGTCATGAAAATGAAGCCTTTTCTGCAGATGCAATTTAGTTAGCAGAGGAGTAGTGACCAACCATCTGCTCGAGAGCCATATAGTAGGGTTCACTATACTGTTGTTTTATACACCCACCTGGTAGCCACATGGTTCAATTAAGAATTGAGCTGCTCCATCAGTGGCACGTGGTGCCCCACAGTTTCTGTGTCGCAAATCAACAATGGTGTCAACTCAGGATACACTTTCACCACAGCAGCACACGAACAGTTCACAAACTGCACAGTTTCAGAAAGACTGCCACCCTTGGCCCGAAAGCCAGTAATTATCCCTTTCTGTAACTCTGATAAATTGCCCCTTTTACATATGACAGCAACAAAAAATATGAAGGCAGACAGCTTATCACACACCAAGCCAGCTCACAAAACTTCCTGACATCCTTCATCAGCCACATGCTGCTGACTTTGAAAGTAGGAGAGGTTCATAATAATGTGACTCGACTGTATGTATAAATGTGATACTTTAAAAAGGTTATACCACTAATCCTTTATCCAAAATGGTGTGGTATTTCTTTAACATGTATGATCTAGATGCATAAAGACCACTTCTAAATAATAATAATAATAATAATAATCTTTATTTCTGTAGCGCCAACATATTCCGCAGCACTTTACAAATTCAAATAGCTTTAAAGCAGTGTAGAATCCGCCAGAATGTATAAATCTGTTCTATTATGGGTCATAGATTTGGCGCATTCTAGTTCCACTACAACAAATCAGGCTCAGGTAGACCACTTTTAACTTGGTCTGCCTGTTCCAGCAGTAATGCGCCTACTTTTGCCATCCTCCAGTGATAAATGTGTAGAATCATACAATTGTGGTCCACATTTTGAATGCATTACAAAGTGTCACGGGTGCCGCATAATGCGCCTAATTTTGGAGTACGCCTGCTCATACATCAAAAGAACAGTGCTGCGCCAGTTTTTAAGCTGAAAGGACAGCAGACAACTAGCGCAGCACTGTACATACATAAAGTAGTATCCTGGCTTCTAGTGCCAAATACAAATATAAGACAACTGCTTGCTCCCAAATAGAGGAAGGGTCTGTTCAATAAAAACAACCATATACAGCCTGTTTTTAGTTACCTTTTTTATAGGAAGTCTGAAAACTAATATAACTGTCAGTGCTGCCCTGATAGGAGCTGTCATCTAGCACCCTCCACCAAAATGCTAATTTCTCTAGTTATGCAGTGCTTCTACCCCCAATCCTGTGTCATCGGATGATCACATTTTGAAATGCATGGGTTACGGTCAATTTCATGGAAACCAGTTTTTATATTATTTTGTAATAGAACTATGTAAAGTAAATATGGTTAAAGTTGGGAATTAAAACACTGCCAAATGAGGATAGATATTTTTATTTGCTCATTGTCAGGGACCAGTAAGGGACACACACAAAGACACAGACAAGTGAGGCCCTGACACTGGTCCCAGCCTCTGTCGCTGCCTTTTGGGGAACTCGACTCCTTAATAGGCCGGCCCCAACCAGAAGACTGATGGCTGCACTGAGCAAAGTGCAGGAAAGACAAGGACAAACAAACACAAAACAAGTAAACGTAATCAGGCGGTCCAAGTCGGTAACAGAACGGGCAGCGAGGTACAAAAACGTGAGGCGAAAGGGTAAACGGAGTCCAAGCCAAAGGTCAATACCGGTCGGACGCAGAAGTACAGAATCACTGAGAGAAAGAATAGTAAGAAGCACAACAGGGTCAGATAACAGAAAGGATAACAGGAAGGAACGCTAGCTACAGGCAAAAAGACCTCTATAGCAGGCAAGGATGGTAGGTAGAGGACTCCTTATATAGGGAACATGAGAAAACAGAACGGAGGTGATATGTGGATGGAACACAAGACCAGATTGGAATAAAGGACTGTAAATCAAGCAAGATCAGCAAGAAACCAGGTTAACTAGTGGAGTGCTGGATGATTCCTGACCAAGGCGTCGGCCAGGAATCAATTAGTGAATGCAGGGAATAACACCAAGTTCACACTAGTGAAAGCATTATGTCATAAACCACATTTTACGTCGCACCCGCCGTGGCTGGCGATTAGAGCACACAGCTGAGGGTCTGTCGGGCACGATCGTGACACTCATATTTTTTCTAACTTGTTTCCCATCAAATGTTTCAATAACTTAGTGGGACTTGTATGGATGAGTTGTTGAGCAGCGTTACTATGGAATGCTTGCTCTGGAAACTTCGTGGTTAATTTGTATTGGAGCCAATAGTCAAAAATAGTTTCCAGAGATACATTGTGGCAAGACAGGTGTCATGTGTAAGTTATAAAAAGACATCAAATAATCTATGAGGCCTAATCCACCTCACATGAAGATAAAATGATCACCAGACAATCACAACATATACTGAATGTTAACTTAACCTGGATGGATTCCAACCTTCCCAAGTACATGATATGGCTTACCTCAAAGATTCATTGAGGCTCCTAAGTCACTTGTGTTGTTTGTACAATGTTATGGTCACAATCTTAGTAGAAAATTCAGTGCCTGTGGTACCTATACATTAAAATGATGACTAGATCATAGTTTAGAAATGTAACACATTCATATATATTAGCGTATATATTGGCCTACAAAGAATGGAGAGGTCTGTAATATTTATCGTAGGTACACTTCAACTGTGAGAGACAGACTCTAAAACAAAGCCAGAAAATCACATTGTATGATTTTCAAATAATTAATTAGCAATTTATTGCATGAAATAAGTATTTGATACAATAGAAAAACAGAACTTAATATTTGGTACAGAAACCTTTGTTTGCACTTACAGACGTTTCCTGTAGTTCTTGACTAAGTTTGCACACACTGCAGCAGGTATTTTGGCCCAATCCACCATACAGATCTTCTCCAGGTCTTTCAGGTTTCGGGGCCGTTGCTCTACTACATTGCTTTTCAGCTCCCTCCAAAGATTTTCAATTGGGTTCAGATCTGGAGACTGGCTAGGCCACTCCAGGACCTTGAAATACTTCTTATGGAGCCACTACTTAGTTACGCTGGCTGTGTGTTTCAGTTCATTGTCATGCTGGAAGACCCAGCCACAAAGGAAGTTGTTGGCCAAAATCTTGCGATACATAGCCCCATTTATCCTCCCTTCAATATGGTGCAGTTGCTCTTTCCTCTTTGCAGAAACATACCCCCAAAGTATGAGGTTTCCACCCCCATGCTTCACGATTGGGACAGTGTTCTTGAGGTTTTACTCACCCTTCTTCTTCCTCCAAACAGGGTGCGTGGAGTTGATACCAAAAAGTTCAATTTTGATCTCATCTGATGCCATGACCTTCTCCCATACTCTTCTAGATCATCCAGATGGTCATTTACGAGCTTCAAATGGGCAGGGGCACTTTGTGCGACCTGCAGGATTTTAATCCATGATGGTGTAATTTGTTACTAATGGTAGTCTTTGAGACTGTGGTCCCAGCTCTATTCAGATCATTGACCAGGTCCTCCCATGTAGTTCTGGACTGATTCCTGGCCTTTCTCAGAATCATCCTTACCCTATGAGGCGAGATCTTGCATGGAGCCCCAGACCGAAGAAGATTGGCAGCTATCTTGTGTTTCTTCCATTTTCTAATAATTGCACCAACAGTTGTTGCCTCCTCACCAAGCTGCTTGCCTATTGTCCTGTAGCCCATTACAGGTCTATAGGTATCTGGTGTCCTTAGACAGCTATTTGGTCTTGGCCATGGTGGAGAGGTTTGAGTGTGATTGAATGAGCATGTGAACAGGTCTCTTTTATACAGATAACACGTTTAAATAGGTACAACTAATAAAGGTAATGAGTGCAGAGTAGGAGAGCTTCTTAAAAAAAAAAATAACAGGTATGAAAGAACCAGAATACTTGCGGGTTGGTCGGTGATAAAAAACTTATTGCATGCAATAAAAGGAAAATTAATTATTTAAAAATCATACAATGTGATTTTCTGGATTTTTTTTAGATTCTGTCTCTCACAGTAGAAGTGTACCTACGATAAAAATTACAGACATCTCCATTCTTTGTAGGTGGGGAAACCTGCAAAATCACCAGTGTATAAAATACTTATTTCCCCCACCGTTATAGGCACAAGGCCTGATCATTGAGGGTTGATATGTGTCACCATGGTTCAGGGTTGCGGTGAAGTAGGCCGGGTATATAGGTCTGTAGTCTTAGGTTGCAGACATGTTGTTCATTTTAGCATCACTGCAGTGATTACAAGCATTGTATTCCGGGCCGGCTTTTTACTGGAGCAGTCTTAGAGTTGGGAGTAATGACTGCTCCCACATGTCCATCCCGGGTTTTTCCTGGCATATAAAGCCATGAAGTCAGGTGTGTTGGGTGTGGTGTGTTATTCCGAGCTGTAAAGGGATGTTCTGCTGTGTGGATCTCTGTCAGAGAAGCTGGACAAAACCATCCTATGCACTGTGAGAGACTGTTTTGGTGAGCTGAACAAGTTTATGTTAACCCTTTTGGAATCTGATGCAAGGTTACCTTTCTTTTTTTTGCTCCCTGCTGAAGACAAGCCATTTGTGTTATCTGTGGACTTATTTAATTAAACCCGTTTAATTTGAACTTTTCTGTGTCTGTGATCCCTGTGATGGAGCTGACCCCCCACAAGATATATATAGTAATATGTAATTACAGTACAGCTACTAAATTATGTCAGACTTTACCACCACAGTTGAAATAGTTAAGGAATTTTGTCCTGGAATCTGTATGTTGCCCTAATGTTTAGTAAACTTTACTCAAGTTTACTCAAGTTTCCTTTGTCTGGTATTATATTTTGTATAAAGTGAGAGTAATACTTCAAAAAATCAATGCTTTTGAGCTGTGGTTCTGGAGAAGACATCTCAGATTCCCATGGACAGCTAGGATCTCCAACGAAAATGTTCTTCATTGTATAAACCCAGATTTGTCCCTGGTAGGCAATCATTAGACAGACACTGGACTCTTTTGGTTCCGTTTTAAGGGCAAATTCACTAGAAAAGGAGGTGGTCCTCAAGATGGTGAATGGTAAAAGGAAACAGGAGAGACCAAAGGCCCACTGTTAAATACCACCAAAAATGGGAATTTAGCATCAAGCAATTGAAAAAAGCTTTGGAAAACAGGGAAGCATGGCGAGAACTGGTCTTGAGTATCCAAGGGACAGACATGACTGAATGGGTAGTAGACAAGAAATTTTTCGTGTTTATTAAAGGAATATTCCCATTTTGTAAAGTGATGGCATATCACTAGGATATGCATTTAGTTATGATTAGTGTTGGATCATCCTTTGGGACCTCCACTGATCCTAGGAACGAACAGGACATGTTCCTGGTGTTGCACTGTTCAGGGAAAACTTAGGGCGATATGTTCCAACACGCCAACGGCATTTTTTTGGTCTATTTTGCGCCAAAACCACTTTTGACGCCATATCCTTGTCATACACCAAAACTAGGTGCATTATACGCCAGGCACGACACTTTGTAATGCGCCTAAATATGGTGCATTGTTCGCCCCGGTCATGCAATGCGCCTTTTGTTATGCGATACGTCTTTTTTGGCGCAATGCACCTTTTTAGGCGCATTAAGGTATACCTGACGCCAGTTTTTAGAAAGTATTGAACTTTCAGGCACAATTTACACTGATTTAATGCGCCTAAAATTGGCATGGATACGCCACTTTTCGGACATGTCGCCCTTAGAAGGGGGCACAGGGCTGGTTTAGCAATGTTTAGCAATTCATTCTCAGGATTGGTTGGGGCACCAATGATCAGATCCCCACTTGTTTTAAAGTGAGGGCATCCTAGAAATATACCATCATTGTAAGATTGAAACACCCCTTTAAAGCTTAAAATCAGGTGGAACTTGTTAAAAAGAAAAAAAAGCCTCTGTTTACGTCTTGACCTAGAGTACAAAATTAAGACTGGATAAAGAATTGAATAGGCTTGATAGCATTTACAGTGACACAAGGCTGGGGGGAATGGACAGTTCACTTGAAACAAGGAGAACCAGAAATAGAGACTGTAAAGTGTTTTGGTTTCACAAGAACCTTGCAGATGCAGTTGAGATGACTCATGAGACAAGTGAACGGTATGCGGAAGTAAGTATGATTTCTTAAAGACATCCTTTGAACAAGTTATAACTACTTAGCTATGTGCAGTAAATATATAATATAATTTCCTATGAAAAACATTTAATGAGAAGACCAAGCTTGCTTTAAGGATCAAATGATCCAGACTCATAGTGTAAGTTCTGTTTTTTACTTGTTAAGTTTTATTCATTGTTTTCATATGGAATAAACCTCCAAGCAGGGGCGTAGCTAGAGACTCATGGGTCCGGGTGCAAAACTTAAGCTCGGGGCCCCCCTATTCCCAGACACCGTCTGTGGACCAATACTTTTCAACAACAGGTTCCCTACTTGACGTGTAGGATGTCTGTGGTGCAGCGCGCTGCAGAAAATTATTGCTATTAAAAAGAATTGTCCAATAGAAGAAAATTTATTTCAAATGAGGCCAAAGAAAAACAAGTTATAGAGCCAAAGTGTCTGTTTCCCCCTACCGCCCCCCCCCCCCCTCCTCCCCTCGGTGTACACCCTGAAGTTTGGACCGCGAATACTCCGCCTGAACATACCCTAATACAGTGTGTGTAAATAAAACAACAATATTGATAACTAACCACTTCCTGAAAAGGCCGGTTACCCCATTCCTCCAGTTACATTTTAGTTCTTAATAGTTCTTGTCTATTATGTTTTGTTTATTCTACAAACTTTTTCGTGATAAAAAAAGGCTTAGTTTTTCATCAGAAAAAAAAAAATTAAATAAGTTTTGTAATTGTGTTTTCTGTTACAGACTTTTTTGTAGACAGCATAATTTTAAGGTCATCAGAGTGGGGGCTGAAAGGTTTGGTCTGGTGGGTCACCTGTGACCTGCCTGGATATTTGTAGATATGTGGATATGGGCAGTCCTAGACTGGAAATATCATATTGAATACAGAAAACATTAATATTGAAGATTAATACTTTCCCCTTCCACATAAAAGTGTACAAGGGTGGATTTGCAGCATGTATGATATATATATATATATATATATATATAATATAAAAATATATATATTATAATATAAATATATATATATATACACACACACACATAAATATATATATATACATACATACATATACACACACACACATACTGCAAATCCAAGCCCTGTACACTTTTATGTATACACACAAACCAGCACACATGAATATTTACTTATGAGCCACACATGTACACTGCAGCTATGCAATCTCACACTGGGCAAGTTACACACTGGCAATACCTCTGTATAGCCCACTGTACCTCTGTATAGCCCACTGTACCTCTGTATAGCACACTGTACCTCTGTATAGCCCACTGTACCTCTGTATAGCACACTGTACCTCTGTATAGCCCACTGTACCTCTGTATAGCACACTGTACCTCTGTATAGCACACTGTACCTCTGTATAGCCCACTGCACCTCTGTATAGCCCACTGCACCTCTGTATAGCACACTGTACCTCTGTATAGCACACTGTACCTCTGTATAGCACACTGTACCTCTGTATAGCCCACTGTACCTCTGTATAGCACACTGTACCTCTGTATAGCCCACTGTACCTCTGTATAGCACACTGTACTTCTGTATAGCACACTGTACCTCTGTATAGCCCACTGTACCTCTGTATAGCCCACTGTACCTCTGTATAGCACACTTTACCTCTGTATAGCCCACTGTACCTCTATATAGCACACTGTACCTCTGTATAGTCCACTGTACCTCTGTATAGAACACTGTACCTCTCTATAGCACACTGTACCTCTATAGTGTGGGATAGTGGGACAGCCTCCCTGTGTTTTCTAAGCAAAATCCCATGCATAACAGTTGGGTGAAATTTTTTATTTGTTTTCTACTTTTTTGGCCCCACAAGATTCGCTATGTCCAGTTCCATGTATGCAAATGAGGGAAAATGGTATAAGACGCCAATAAACCCACCATTTTAAAGTTTCTGAGTTTTCTGGGGAAAAGAACAACAGAGACAGAAACGGCAAAAAGGAGCCAGGATTCACAGGCCCCTTTCCCCAGGGACCAGAGGAACCCCTGCCCTGTCAATACAAAAAACCATCGCAGAGGGAGAGAAGAACTCCCCTGGACAAGAAAGACAAGCGCCAAATAGAGGGGACTGCTCAGCCGGCCCCATCCTTTCCCCACCATTTTGCCCCTTAGAAAAAGGAAATTTTTGCCCCCCCACCCCCTTTAAAAGGTACCTCAGCGGATGCGTGAAAACCCCAAAACCGGCTGGGGAACCTTGGGAAGGCCTGATTTTAAAGTTTTGGTTTAGTTGGGCCCCCTCATTTTACCCCCAAAAGGGGGGTTTTCCCCCCAAATAAAACCCTCCCTGTTCAGGATTTTGGAGAGTTTACTAGTCCCACCCTTTAAAGCTTTTTAAACCGGTTCTTTTTCGGAGGGAAAAAGTTGTGTCACGGGGTTTTTTTTGGGGGGAAGGGGGTAAATCATTTAAGCTGAAAAAAGCTGCTGTGCGGGCCCATGAGCCCCTGCAACTCCCACCAACACAATTGTTCCCGGGGGAAAATTAGGGTATTAAGAAGGAAAGGGGTTTTTTTATGGGCCCTTTTCCAAACCCCAGGGTTGGGTAAATTTCCCGTGCAACCCAGACGAAAACATTTCTGCCGCCCTTTTCAGCACCTGGGCCCAGGAACTTTTTTTGAAAATTTTTGTTTTTGGGGGACCCTGTTCATCATCTTTTTTCCAGAAAATTCATTTAAAACAAACCGTTTTTTGGAGCGGGGTTTGGGGAGCCCGTGCTCTTTGTCCGTAAACCCCGCTGTTTTTCCGGGAAAAAAACCTGCCCTCGGTATTTCCCCCTTTAAAAATTGGCGTAGTCTTTCCCGGATAACAGCTTTGTTATGGAGGGAAGCTGGGGCCCGGGAAAATTTTCCCCCGGGGGCAATGGCCCCGGGCCCCAACCCAAAAGCCCCAGGGGGCCCCTCCCAGAACACACCCAAGTGAGTTAGCCCCTTTGGGGGCCCACTATTGAAAATCCCCCCGGCCAAATTTGAGGGGAAAAAAACATGACACTGCAGAACGGGGCAGAAAGGGTGCTAGCACAATTAAAAAAAGAAATTTTAAAAGGCTCCGGAACTGGGGCCCGGGAGAAGCCCTGGGCCCTTGGAGGGGGGACTTTTTGGGCGGACAGTAATGGTGGGGACCTACCCTGAAAGGGCCCACCACGGAGAAAAAATTCCGCTGTTGGGAGGGGCCCAAGGGGGTTTACCAAAGGGGGTTCACCCCTCCCGAAGTTATTTCCCTTTCCCAACCCGGGGCCCGGAAAAGAAGGGTGAGCCCCCTTCATGCAGTATCTAATGCCCGCGGGAAACATTGAAGGGAAAAAGGGGGGGCGAACCCATTGGCTATCGGGCCTCTCCTGAAGAAATAAACTACTAAGAGACCAGTTCATTTTTGGGACTGAACAAAAAAATCCTTACGGGAAAAAAAAATTGAAGGAAAATTACCCGAATAAAAGGGGCTAAACCTTTAGGGTTTTAAAAAAAGTGCTAATAGCCCTTTTAGAAAAGGGAAAAAAAAACCCCCAGGGCCCGTAGGGGGTTAAAGGTTTGGGGAAAGTAGTACCCCAAGCAAGCAAGAACAAAGGGAACGCAGAGCCCTTTAAAACGGGATGGGTCCGGGCCCTTTTACGAGCAGAGTTTGAAGGGGAATTTGGGCTTGGGGTTTCCTCAGATAAGGCAAAGGGGCCCAAAAAACCCAGAAGTGACTTTTGGCTTCCCCAACCCCCCCTTTTTTCAGATCAGCTCCACAGCGTGGTCCCCCCCCCGCAAAAAGGTCCCCCCGGGTTTGTGCAGATTTGGGGGGGGGGCCCCTCTGCGGGGGCTTGTCAACAGTATGGCCACATCGCCAGAGAGTGCCCGCGAACATGTAAGGGGGCCGACCCGGGGGGAAAAAAACTCCCAAACCCCGCCGCAGTACTGGGCATCCTGTGGCGGTAAAACAAAAACCCAAAAAGCCCATGCGCGAGGGTACTTTTTTTCCCGCCAGCCCCTGTTATGGAAGAAGAGTTTAAGAAGGCAGAAAGGTGCACTCTAGGTTTTAACCCGGTCAAAGGTCCCCCTTTATCCCCCTTTTGGAGTTTTTTAAAGAACCCCAAACGGGTCACATGATGGAGCCAGAAGTTTGGAGCGCCATTGGGCTAAACGGCAGCCAAAAATGGTAGCGGGGTGTAAAAGGGGGATATTTTGGGATTCGGGGCCCGACTTTTTTTGGACAAGACATTGGGAAAAGAAGGGGGGTTTTTTGCTGGTGGATCACCCACCCAAAGGAGGGGATTGGATTGACCCTTTGGGCTTTGGAACATGTTTTCGAGCCCCGGGAAACCACCCCTCAAAGCCAAAGAAGGGCCAAAATTTTGGGGCACGGCCCACCACAAAACCCGGCCCCACCAGAAATCCAACGAAGATTGAAGGGGGGAGATGGGGCCCGGCAGAAAGACCCCCCAAAACCGGGTTAAACCCCAAATTGGGCACGAAAAAAGTGCCCAGCGAAACCCCCGATCAAAAACCCCCCACGAAAACCAAAAAAAAATTTTTGATGCTCCCGGGTGGGGAACCAGCCCGGAAGTTTAAATGGGCGGGGAAGTCGGGTTAAAACCCTTATCTCGGGAAGGAGTTCCACAAAACCGACCACGGGTTACTGGGGGCCCTTTGTAAACTGTGAAAAGGGGAGGGAGAAACCCTTGGGGATGCCTAAACCCGCCCTGGACAGCGAGTTAAACCTTTCCCTTTTGCGAAAACCCTCCCTTGCGAAGCCCCCCCCAATGTTCCGGGGAGAAGAATTCTCCCGGCGAGAGGACATCATGCTTTTCCCCCACAAAGGTCGCCTGGCCCTTTTGCAGTGGCGCCCCAGAAGGGTGGGGCCCCCCGCCGCGGAAGGGAAGGGCCATTGATTATGGCTCGGGAATCATTGACTGCGGGGAACCCGACCCAGGGCAACAACAGTTTGCGGGAAAGATCCCCTTCGGGGAATTTCCGGGAGGCGTTCAAACCCATAAATTCGGGGACTTGGGGGTTTTTTCTTTTTCTACCATCGAGAAAGAAATCCCCACAGGGGGAAGCCCCCCATCAGAAAACCCGGACGGGACAAACCCACCCAAAAATTTTACCCAAAAAATTTAAAGACATGGTGGCCGGGCATGCTGGAGAAACGGGTGATTAAAGAAAAAGGTCAAAGTCCCGGGCCCCGCCCCTGGGGGTTTTTGGTGCGAAAAAAAGAGGGGGAGCTCAGTTCTTCTTTAGACAAAAGGAAGCTAAAAAGCCCAAACCTTCGTGACCCCAAACCCCTCCCGCGGATTGAAGAGTCGCGGGTCCGCTCTAGGCCATGAAAAAGTTCTTTTCGAACCCTCGCCCTTTCCCCCAGCAATACTGGCGGGTTCCATTTGGCTGAGAAGGATAGGGCAAATACACCCTTTGTTTTCTGCCTTTTGGGATCTACATTTCCCCAACCCGGATCCCCGTTTGGGGTTTTTCCAACGCCCCGGGGAAACTTTCCCAGCAGCTGATGGAGCATTGTTTTGGGGGTTTTAAAATTTTGAAGTGCTAACAAACCGGACATGTGGGGGTTTGATTCTGAAATTCTTTGAGGGACCATTTTCAAAAAACTGCGGCGGGTTTTCCTGGAACACCACGAAAACCCAGGGGTTTTAAAAATAAAGGGCCAAAGAAATGCCAAGCTTTTCCCACAGCGAAAAAGAAAACTTTGAGGAAATGGGTCACTTCGGAAGAGGTAAAACCGGGCCCCCCCAGTAAGGGGGGGGCGCCAAAACTGGCCTGGGGCCGGGTTACACTACGGATTTTTCCGGGGCATTTCCTGGGAACGGGCCCGGGGTTTATTACCAAAAGGTTTCCCCTTTTTTTTGGGCTCACCGGGCGGGGCCCCCCTTAAAATAGCTCCTTGGGGAAATAGGGCTGGGGCCCAAAAAAATTGGGCCCTTTTGGGGAGGGGGACCTCGGCAGCAAAAACCCCATTTGAAGGGGGTGAAAGGGGGCGCTAAACCATTTCCCGATTTTTGGCCTATGCGTGGTTTTTGAACCTCCCCCTTTTCTGTTGGAAATCCCGATGGGGGTTTTACAGGGGGTTGGGGGGCTGTGCTGTGTCAGGTCCATGGGGGGGCGAGAGAGAAAAATTGCCTTTTGTTTTTGGGCCCTTTTGGGGAAATTTGGGGAGCCCCCCCCCCTTAAAAAATTTTAAGCCCCTTTTTAATTTTTGGAACTGTTTTGGCCCGGTAGGGGCCCAAATGACTAAAAGGGTTTTAAAAAAAAAGGAGTCCCGGGAAAACAGGTGCAGAGGGGACGGGCCCAGACCGACAAAAACCCCAAATTGGCGCTTTTTGGAGAGCGCAAAAGCTTGGACCCCTCGGCAGAGAGGGGTTGGCCCGACTCTCAAAATTTTAATTTTCCCGCTTTAAAGGGTTCCCGGTCAGGGGAGGGAAAAACGGAATCCCGGATGCCCTCCCCGGGGTTTTCCCAGTCAGACAAACCTTTCCCCAAAACCCTTGATGAAATTTTTAAAGGACATTGGGAAAAGGGCCCATTTTTTACCAGTTTCCCTGAAATTCCCCATTGGGTGGTACACTAAATTGGGGTGGCGTCTGGGATGCCAAGGGTTTGTTGGGAAAGACCGTGGCTGACTAGCAGAGGGCCCCCGGGAAAGGGTTTTGCCCAATTTACAAAAGTAAATTGGGTTGTTCCCGGGCCCCAGGGCTGGCCCCGACCCAGAAAGGGCAGGCCCAGCGACTCAGGAGGGGGAAAAAACTTTTTGAGGCAGTGGGAAAAAGCGAGTTTTTTCCCAGGGTTTTCCCCGTTTCCCGGGAAACCCTCTACCTACAATCAAGTTGCAGCCCCCGCCCAAAAGAATTTTGGTTTTTCCCCATGTCCCTTTTGGACTAGAGGCTCTCGGGGGACCCAAGAAGAGGCCCCCCATTTTGGGAGTGGGCAAAACCCTATAAGTGGGCTTCAACGGGCTGGTGGGCGCCCCCGCTTTGTTAAGCAAGGTGTCTGAAAGCCTTGCCTCAAGGGGTCCCTAAACCCGTGGGTTAAGTAAGAAACACGAAAAGCGGGCCTCCCCTTCAGACCTCCGGGGCCTTCCCGCGCCCCAAGCCCTGATGGGTTGACTATTGCAGAATTTGGGTTTCTCTGCCTCCCGGGGATTCATACTGTTTTTGGGCATGACAGAAACATTTTACTAAGTTTTGGCCTTGGCTGCACCCACAGGGATCAGACTGCAGAGGTCCCGCTGCTGAGGCGGTCTGCAAGCATTATACAAGGTTTTTTGGGGGGCCCACGGAGGATACATTCCGACCAAGGGGCTGGTTTCCCCAAGGGGGTTTTAAAAAGAGCAACTTACCATTTTTATGGGATTTAGCGTTCCCCCACTACTTTCCTATCATCCGCAGGGGAATGGGGCTTGTGAGTGGTTTAAAACCCCACCCCTTACTTAACCAATGCTTCGGACTCTAGAGGAAAAGCCAGAAGGGAAATTTGGGCCCGATTTCCTTCCTACTATGTTGGGCCGAATAGGGTGCACATTAAACCCGAAGGGTACTTCCCCACATGTTTATGTTCGGGAAACCGGGTTGGGGAGGGTTGAGGATCTTCACATGCCCAATTTCCCAAAAGCACCCCCCCCACCGAAACCCAAAACCCCCGGGCTGGGCCCAGGGAAAACTGGGCCCCCGACCCGACGGGGCCAAGGTTTTTTTGGGGAAACGTCTGAAACAAGTGGTGCATCCTAAAAACCCCCCAGGGCCCGTTTCAGAGAGACATTTTTGCCCCAGGTGAACGGTCATGGTCAGGATAAAGAGGCCATCTTTGGGGAAAAATTTGGGTGGGAGGGGGGAGGGGGTCCCCCAAAAGTGGTCAAGGAAGGGTAACCCCCGCCCTTCCCCGGGCCCACCGGGAAAAGCCCCATATGACAGGGGGACCCTCCCCGAAAAAAATTCATAAATAAGTTGCGGCGCTGTGATTTTTAAGGTTTCCCAAAATACGCCCGAAGTACCCCACCCCTATTCAGGGAGTCCCGCCCCCTTTGTTGAAGAAGGGTGGCGTTCCATTGCTGGTGGGAACTGAGGGGTTTTCCCGCTGTGGGTTTTAAATCTTGCCCACCCCAGGGAGAGAGTTGGGGCAGCCAACAACTCCTTCCCCCGGGGGTTTGCCCTGAAGTCCCAAAAAGGGCCCCTGAGCCCCCACGGGAAGAGGGGCCCAAAATCCAACGCGGGTTTACCCCCCCCCATCCGCTTTTTTGGGGGGCAAAAAAGGGGGGAGGGGTGTGGGGGGGTTTGGTTGGGGTCCAACTTCTATTTTGGGGGGTATGGGGGATTTGGGCAGGCCCCCCCCCCTGTTTTTTTCCAAACAAAATCCCCTGGGATAACAGTTTTTGAAATATTTAAATTTTAAACCCCAAATGTTTTTTTCCAAAAAGATGTCGCAAAGTCCCCTTTTTGAGTATATGCAAATGAGGGAAAAATGGTATAAACTGCCACATGAAGCACCCCTTTTTTTTGCTGCTTTAGATTCGAGGAGAAATAACAGGGGACAAAGGGCTGAGCCAAAAGGAGCAAGATTCACAGCGTTCCAGGGACAGAAGGGGAACCTTTACTGTCTAAACAGACACCATCGGGAGAGGGGGAGAGAGAACTCCTGGACAACAAGGACCCAAAACCCCCAAGATAGAGAGGGGCTGTCCGGCCCGGGCCGGACCCCCCCCATTACCAACCCTCTGAAACCCGAGAAAAGGAAAATTTCCGGGCCCTCTTTAAGGTATTTTTCCCCAGCGGATGCCCTGCAAGCCCAAAGAGTTCAGGACTTTTTGAGAAGGCCCGATATTAGTTTAGTTTGTTAGGCTCAGTTACCGGGGCCCAAAAGGGGGGGTTTTTCCCCAAAAACATCCTCCCGTTCCCGGAAATTGGAGAGGTTTTATAGGGGCACCAAATTTGCTACTTGAACCGGGTTTTTATTTTTGAGGGAAAAATTTTGTCACGGGGCCCTTTGGGGGAGGGAAGTGGGTAAATCATTTAAGCTGTGTAAAACTGCTGTGGGTGGGACCACGAGCCCCGCAACTGCCACCATAACAAATTGTTTTCCCGTTGGGGAATTTCGGTATTAAGAAGGGAAGGGGTTATCAGCCTTTCCCAACCCCACGGTTTAAAGGGAAATTCCGGGCATCCAGAATTTCCCCCTTTTGCGCGCGCTGGCACACAGGGGCCCCCAGGGTCGTTTTGTAAATTTTTTGGGGGTTTGGGGATCTTTTTCACCCCTCTTGTTCCAGAAAAATTTAGGGAAAACAAACCGTTGTTGAGGGGTGGTGTTAAGTCGGGGTTTTTTTTTGTCCGTGACTTCGCTGAATTTCCCAAAACCTCCCCCTACTTCTTTTGGGTTACCCAAAAGCACACTGTACCTTCCCGTATACACACTTAAACTCTGGGATAGGGAAAAACCCGTATCCTGTATAGCACACTGAAAATTGCTTTGAATCTTTCAAAAGCGTTTCCTCGGCCCGCCCCTCACAGCTCCAGGAAGGGGTTTATAAAGGGGATGCTGCTTTCAGAGGGCATGAAAACCCCCTTTAGGTCGGACCCCTGTAGGGAAGCAAACACGGAACTTATCACACACACTTTGCTGTGGGTGATAATATTATGTGGCTTTGGGGGGTTCCCTTTGCCTCGGAGCACCCTTTTGGGGAAAGGAAAATGGAGGAAAAAAAACCAGCAGCTCCCTAAAAGGAAGGGGTACTGAAAAAAAAAGCAGCTCTGGGCCGGGGGCACATATTTCCCCGTTGGTTTCCCTTTTTGGGGGAGGGGCTTGGGGAAACCCTTTTTCCCCCCTCCTTCCTCACTGCTGCCGACCCTTCAGGGCGGCAGAAGCTTTGTGACAGGAGCAAAATAGATGACTATTTTGCTCTCCAAAGTGCCGCTCCCGCTCCTCCTGCCGCCTTGACATCTGCCCTCATGTGCTTAGTTAGAACTACGGCAGGGGAAACAGTGTGTGGCAAGGGGGGCCTTTCTGCCCCCCCTCCCTCCCGCAGCTCAGGGGGCCGGTCGCAACTGCGACCTTTGCGACCCCTGTAGCTACGCCACTGCCTCCAAGTAAAATGCTTAATAGTACATTCAAATGTTGCGAAAACACAGTTCTTTTTTTAACTTCAGGGCTTGTCAATACTATTATGTTCAAAGATTGCTGATGCAAGCATTGGGGGATTATACAAACTTTATGCACAGTTCAATTCAAGGCCTGAGAGATACAGCCTTAGGTTCTGTTCACATTCGGCATGTTTATAGGAAAGATGACTTATTTGCTTTAGTATACAAAGTGAAACCATAAACAAACCATAAAACACAGTATACAGTCAGAGTCCATGGGTGACCAATGCAGCTGTATGACTATATAGCGGAATACATCACAGCTTTCTGTCAGGAATTTATATACCAGGAATACTATGTTAGAATAATCTTACAGTGCTCTTCCACTGTAGGTCTATGTATTTACTGAACACTACAATCAGTACTAGTCAGAGACATAGGCACTGTCTTAAAGGGGTTTTGCCACAAAGTAAAATTGAGGTGGAATTCTGTACCATTTTTGCTTTAGCTGCTACCTTAGTGAGCCATAGTGTACAGCTCGTCTCCAGGGGATATGACCAGGGATGAGAACTTCTCAGTCTTGTTGCACATGCTCTGAAATCACCTCTCCTCTCAGGCAGCTACTGTCAGTCTCATCCCTGCTTACTAATCACACATACACTCCCTGCTGAGTGAGTGTTCAACCCCAGGTGCCGTCTTTCTACTCCTGTCCTCTGTACTATTTAGTAATTAGCCAAACAGTGCAAATAAATAAAAAGAAACCTCAATCAGGTATGTACATTGATAAAGAGAAAAAAAATCCTGCAGGGATTTGAACCTAGGACCCCTGTGCTGTAAAGGCATAGTGATATCAACCTGCTGGGTCACATGCTATGCAATTCTAACAAATCAAACTAGCCAACTTCTGAGCACACTGAAAGCTGAAAAGAGGAATAGAGGACATGAAATCTCTTTGTGGCAAAACCCTTTTAATATAACACAAGGTTTAATCCCTTCCCCCATAGTGATTTCTGTTTACTAGTGCTTGTTTTTATCTCCCTGGTTTTCAAGAGCCCAAACTTTTATTTTTAACAGATACTTAGCCATATAAAGGTTTGTTTTTTGCAGGACAAGTTATAGTTTTTATTAGTATTGTTTACTGTGCCATATGTTGCACTGGGACACAAAACCAAAATTATTTGCAATTGTACCACTTTGGGGGGGTTTGTTTCTAAAGAGTTCACTGTACAGTAAAATTGTGTTATCTTTATATTACGGCTCATTACAATTCCGGTGATACTAAATATTTATAGTTTTCACTATGGATTACTAGTTTTGAAAAATATAAACCTTTTAACTTTTCAACCAGTAACTTTCTATTTTTCAATCTATTGACCTGAGTGAGGGCTCTGATTTTGCAGGCTGAAGTGCAGGGGTTTTTTTTGTACCACTTTGGGATTTATGCAACTTTTCATCACTTTTTAAATTTCCCAATTTTAAAGGAAGGGGAAAAACGATAAAAAAAAAAGTCCCCTTAAAAAACCCATTAGGCATTTTTTTTTTTTTTGTAATCTACAGGGATTCACCAAGGGGGGGATAAAGAAAAATTAAAATTTTAAAAGATCAAAACTTTTACAGAAGCCGCCCAAAACCAATTAAAGTTCACTGGGTTTTTAAATTTTTTTTATTTTTTAGAATGGCAAAGGGGGTGTTTTAAACATTTGTTTTTCATATTCTTAAAACTTTTTTATTTCTACTTGGGTTTTAGTCCCTAAGGGGAATTTGCAGAGGGGGGATTATAAATTTTTTACAATTTTTTCTGCCAAAAAAAATTAAAAATTGCAAATAGTAAAACCCAAATTTTTGGGGCTCCCCGTTTTACCCCTACCTTAGGCAGGGTGTAATGGGAGTAGTAAGATGGCAGGCCCCGGGGGGGCCCTTTTTTAGGGGCCCCGTTTTCCATGGGTAGCCATTTAGTGCCCCCGGGGTTGGGGTTTGGTCATTTTGATTAGGTAGTAAAGTGGAGAGCTGCACCGCTTTCTAATTGCTTAGATGTCACAGTTAGAAAATTGTTTTAGAATATGAGATAAGTACATGCTATATGAACTAGTACATCTCACTAGCCTCATTGTAGTTGTTATTATTGTCAAATTCAGCTCTACACTGCATTCCTCTCCCTGGCTGTGTTGAGGTGTTACAGGAAATATTGCTGATGTTGTCCCTTGAGAGGGAGATTATTATTATTATTATTATTATTATTATTATCTATTTTAGAGTGCCCTTGGTTCCAGGGCGCTGTACAATCGGGTTGCATACATAACATAGGTCAAACAAGGTCAAACAAGTACAAAGGTGACAAATTAACAACTAACAACTGGTACGGAAGGAGAGAGGTCTAAACTTTACTTACCCACACACATGGTATCATTTGAAAGGGAGCAAGCCCTCCCTATCTGACATCCCCCCACCTCTCTTATATGAGTTTTAATACACTCTGTGACTCCAACAATGACCGGTTCCTAAGATGAATTCATGGGTCCTTTAACAGGATAATGACCCAAAAAACACTGTTTAGAAATATCCAAGAAAGGCTAAGAGCAAAGCATTGGACTATTCTGAAGTGGCTTTGAAATCCTATTGAACATTAGAGGCTGTTAGCAGTCCAGGTAAAAAACTAACTTTTTTGTCTACACTCTTAACAGCTGTTTGTGTATTTAAATACAGTAGTGAACAAAATCATTAAATCTGTGGAAACATCAAGCCGATAAACTCTTCCTCAATTGCACTAGAAGGTCTGGTCTTAATATTTCAGCATTACTCCATTCAGAGCATTTACGGCTCCGGGATCACAGCAGGCATAGAGGCAGAGGCAATTCTGGGGTACAAACGGGTCCTCCCATATGTTTATTTCAGGAAAAACAAACGTGCAGCAAAAACAAGCACAAAGAATAGAAATAAACAAAACAAAACTCCTGCTTGTCTGAGCACTTACTAATACAGGCATAGTTACCTCACTAACACCTTGTAGCCAAGTGGAGTTGGAGTAGCAGACACTGGTCTCCTCTTAGCTTCTCCAACCAAATGCAAAGACTAGAGTTGCAGCCACACCTAGTCAGCTGACCTGCTGACTTTAAATAGGCCAGGTAAAACATACCCAACACTTTGTCTACTCCCAATAAAAAGCCGTTCCGGAATGGCTGGAAGCCATACTAATATACAAACGTGTGTCAACTGCCTGATGCAATTGACACCTATCTCATGGCTTTCTATTTCACCAAGGCGCCTTACCTTGGTGACATGCATATGCAGTTCTACAGGTGCATGCTGTGACCCTGGCTGGGATATAGAGTTGAAACCAGAAGTTTACATAAAAGAGGCACATATTCATGTTTTTCTCACTCTCTGACATTAAATCAGAATAAACCTTACCCATTTTAGGTCACTTAGGATTACCAAAATTATTTATATTTGCCAAATGCCAGAATAATGAGAGGGAATTTAAGGCATTTTTATTACTTTCTGCAAAGTCAAAAGTTTACATACATTTCATTAGTATTTGGTAGCATTGCCCTTAAACTGTATGACTTGATCTCCTTCTCCAAGCTTCTCACAATAGTTGGTAGGAATTTTGGCCCATTCCTCCTGACAGAACTGGTGTAACTGAGCCATGTTTGTAGGTTGCTTTGCTCACACCTGCCTTTTCGGCTTTGTCATAAATTTTCAATTGGATTGAGATCAGGACTTTGTGATGGCCTCTCCAAAACATTTACTTGGTTATCCTTAAGCCACTTTGTAACCAGTTTGGCAGTATGCTTCGGGTCATTGGCCATTTAGAAGACCCATTTCCACCCAAGGTTTAACTTCCTGGCTGATTTCTTGAGTTGTTGCTACAGTTTTGCCACATAATCTTCTTTTCTCATGATGCTGTCTATTTTGCGAAGTGCAGTAGTCCCTCCTGCAGCAAAACAACCCCACAACATTATGCTGCCCACCCCCTGTGTTCACAGTTGGGATGGTGTTTTTAGGCTTCCAAGTTTCTCCCTTTTTCCTCTAAACATAACGATGGTCATTATGGCCAAACAGTTCAATTTTAGTTTTCTCAGATCATAGGATAGGTCTCCAAAAATGTAGGTCTTTATTCATGTGTGAGTTTGCAAACATTAATCTGACTTTTATATGTTTCTTTTGGAGTAATGGCTTCTTCCTGGCAGAGTGGCCTTTCAGCCCATATTGATACAGTACTCATTTCACCGTGGATAATGACACAATCTTACCAGCTTCCACCAGAATCTTCACATGGTCTTTTGCCTTTGTTCTTGGGTTGATATGCACATGTCAGACCAAAGCACGTTCATCTCTGAGACACAGAACCCATCTCCTTCCTGATCAGTATGATGGCTGGACATTCCCATCTTGTTTGTACTTGCATATAATTGTTTGTACAGATGAACGAGGCTCCTTCTGGTATCTGGAAATTGCACTCAAGGATGAATCCAGAAATTGTGGGAAAATCCACAATTCCTTATTGGGTATCTTGGCTGATTTTCTTAGACTTTCCCAAAGATGTTACGCACCAGGAAGCAGTTTTGTTATTGGTTTGCTTTAAACATTCATCCATAAAGGTGTTCCTCTAAAATAAAATCAGATATTGCCAATAAAACCTATCAAAAGCTTCCAAAGACATGACATCATCATTTTGGGGTGTCCCAAATTGTTTAAAGCAATAGTAAATCCTAGTGTATGTAAACTTTTGACTTTGAAGAAAGAAAAAAAAAATGCTTAAAAATTCTCTTCCTCATTATTCTGGCATTTGGCAAATATAAATTGTGGTAATCCTAAATAACCTAAAACGGGTAATGGTTTATTCTGATTTCATGTCAGGTAGTGAGAAAAATATACATATGTGTCTTTTATGTAAACTATATGTAAACTTTATGTGAAAGTGTATGTAAACTTCTGTTGTTGTAACATAATACAACAGAAAAGAGGCGCAGCAACTTTCATACATCTGGGCCACTGTATCTGACTGCCAGAACAGATGGCTCTGTACCACACCTGATCTAGCAACAATTCTGCAACATTTCAAAGATTTCCATTCCAAATATGTTTATGAAGTTACTCTCTCGAATATAAGTACATGTATGTGTTGATACTGTATAATATAGTATACTGCAGTTTTAATTTTACAAAGTATAAACAGTAACAGGGGTCTGCAACGTTGGCTCTCCAGCTGTTTGGAAGCTATAACGCCTACCATCCATTTTAAATCTATATTACTGGGCATGATGGGACATGTAGTTTCCCAACAGCTGGAGACCCAACATAGGAGACCCATGCAGTAGAATATACATTAATATGTAATAAAAGTGGTTGTATCATAAAGACCAGTTGGGGGAGGGGATACACAATCACTTCAGCACCATGATGCAATTTATATGCTCATGTTTGCGGACCATGAATGAACACCAATATTTAAAGCATATGACAATGGTTTATCATGGGAAAATAAAGATACCCAGATTTACCCAAAAGAGTTGAAGAAATTAATAAAAAAAAATTTCAATTTATTTAGCAACTTGTAAAATTCAGGGTACAAGTGATATAAACCCATGACTGTTGCTTTTGTCACTCTCTGATGTCTTATTTTTACTTGCCCCCTGCTTTTTTAACAAGTTATAAATAAAAAAGGTTTTTTTTTTCATATATCGGTAAGTGCTGAAGGACATTTTTCTTCTACCCTTTTAGGTATCATAAATACAATTTCACTCAATACAGTATACTCTGTCAGGGAATATGGGAATCATGAGTAGGGGTGGTTGCTCGTTATTCCCCTCTCCACTGAATATCAACCAGAATGTTGACCTGCTCTATATCCTGGCAGGCTAGAGCCGTCTTGTATAACATAAGTGGCCATTCATCCCTATGGCTGCTATGTAACACTACATTTTCCCTGCGGTGGCTATAGCCAAAAAAATACCTTGTTGTTCGAAGCTTCCCCAAATTAAACCAGCTGTTTCTCAGAGATGCTGAGAGAAGAACCTGGGGTGATTAGCTGGCTATCCAAATAGTCACATTATGAAGAGTATTCCCATCTCACTAACTAGCTTTAACCATGTTGGCAAAGGTAAATAAAGATTATTGCAAAATGCATTGTTGTTCTGATTTTGCTTCCTTTCAGCACTAGAGCAGATCTTATCTCCTGCTTGTGTATACAAGCTTCTCTAAGTTACCAACCACTTATCTTTGTTCTAGCAATCCTGGCCAGGATGGTGACATCACTCTCTGCTGTGTCTTATCAGTAGCCCTATTGTTAAACCTGTACATTACTAATGTCCCTCTTACAGGCTCAACTAGGAATAGAAGAGCTGATGTGCCAATCACTGCTGTACAACCACCCATAGCCTAAGAAGGAAGTGGAAGCTTGAGGCTGGCTTTGAAGAGCGGGCTTTGTAAGACAGACAGATGGTAAAACCTCTTCAAGCAATAGTTTAAAAATGTTTGCAAACCCCTGAGCATCTTTGCAGCTATGTTGTAGCTAAAACATTGTACTGTACTTTATCAGGTGCAGACATTGCTACTATTCTGTACAGCTAATTATACACCCACTGCTGATTGAAGGTTTTCTACCTACTCACAGTATTAGGTAATAAGCAATAGACGCTTATTGATGTGGCAGACTAAACTCTGCTAGCATTGACTGCGTGATGTAGAGATGAGAACTAAAGATAACTAAAACAGCATTGTAAACAGTGGGTCTGTCACTATTTTCTGCTGTTCTCAGTAAATGACATGACAAGTTTCATTTAAAAAAAGAGAAACCCTGGGAGAATATGCCTTTGGTCACCCTTAATTACATTTTCATGTCATGTCATGGATCATCTATCTGACTGAAATGACAATACCTGCAGTTTCTTTTCAAATTTTAGTAAATCTGCTTTTAGGGTATAAGTATTTCGTACAAGTTGACTTCTAATGCTCATTTTAGCAAGCAATTCAATTTTTAATTGAATTATATATTAAGGCAAACTGATGACTAATAGTATCTTGATATTTGCTGCAATTATTTTAATTAAACAAGTGTTTCCACCACAGACTTTGAAGGCATTGGCTCAGTGTCAGCCCGTTCCAGAGATACATGCGGTTCCCAGACGTGGGAACCGCACCTCTCAGACTTTGACAGTATATCCTATTGATATGCCATGTCATTCAGTTCCTCAGTGGAGTACATATTGTAACAGGGTTTTAGAGATTAATTACACTAAAGTGACTGAGGTCTAATGAACAGAGCTCTGCTTTTATAAAATACTGTCACAAAAATGGCCCGAAGCAGTAGTGTCTCGTAACAATGCACATTAAAACTCTTGACTGCCAAACAAGGGCATATTTCCAGCAGTGATATCTGTGATCTGTTGCCTAGGGTGGCAGGAGGGGGAATCCACAGAGTTCTACAATATATCTGAGTCAGGGGCATAACTAGAGAAGCCTGGGCCCCATAGCAAACTTTTGCATGGGGCCCCCTACCCCACCTCCTCCACGACCACGAACATTTATCAGGACATGCAGTTACTAGATAATACAAGGGGCAAATACCTCACCATACATATCACCATCATACTGCTACTATAAAAATCCCACTATTCCAAGACCAACATTACCAATAATGCTACTACATAAGGGCCTAATTATACCGCCAGAACACAACCACAAATTACCACCACATAGTGACTGAATAATACCCTTATACTATTACTGATCAGTCTACAAAGACCAATAGTACCGCCATATAGGGTCCATATAGTGGTAGGTACCAGTGTACACAGACTCTGCAGACATATAAGTGATTACAGTGCAGTTACATATTGTGACTCAAAGGTGACGTTTCTCTGACACGTCGTTGACTTTCCCTGTTGTTCTGCATCCGGTCCAGACCGTCATGATGGCTATTCTCGGCCACTTGTCCCTGCAGATTTAGACACAAATATATTAGAATCCTCCCTTTTCCAGCACCTCACTCCCTGTCCCCTAGGCTATATGGGATCCATTTAGGCAGGCAGGATTTAAGTAGCTGTAGGGCCATATAGGTAAGCAGACAGGGTTTAGGTAGCTACAGGGGCCATATATGTAGGGAGACAGGGCTTAGGGTAGTCTATAGGGGCCCCATACAGGCAGGTAGGGCATAGGGTAGACTACAGGGGCCATATATGTAGGCAGGCAGGGCATAGTGTAGGCTATAGGGACCCCATAGAGAGGCAGGCAGGGCTTAGGGTAGGCTATTGGGGTCCCATACAGGCAGGCAGGGCTTAGGGAAGGTTATAGGGGCCCCATATAGGCAGGCAGGGGGCTTAGGGCAGGTTATAGGTGCCCCATATAGGCAGGCAGGGCTTAGGGTACGGTATAGGGAGCCCTATATAGGAAGGCAGGGCTTAGGGAATGTTATAGGGGGCCCATTTTTGGATGGCTGGGGTTAGGGTACGGTATATGGGGCCCCTTATAGGCATGCAGGGTTTAGGGTACGGTATCGTGGGCCCCTTATTGGCAGGCAGGGATTAAGGTATGGTATAGGGGGCTAGGTAGGCAGGGCTTAGGGTACGGTATATGGGGCCCCTTATAGGCAGGCAGGGCTTAGGGTACGGTATAGGGGGCCCCTTATAGGCAGGCAGGGCTTAGGGTACGATATCGGGGGCCCCTTATAGGCAGGGGGCTTCATTAATGTTAAAAAAATAATAAATCACTTACCTGCCCCACGATCCCTCGCAGCTCAGCTCCTGGCCAGTCTGTGCTCGGCGTGGGCAGCATGATGATATGACATCATCGGGCTGCCGACGTCAGCACTGTGGGCCGGGGCCTGCTAGGCTTAAAGCGCAGGAGGCTCCTCTCTGCTAACATCGGGCGGTGCTGCGTCTGAGCGCTCGGGCCGGAGGGCCCAGGCCTTCAGAGGCAGGATGCGCCGGGCCCTGCAGCTCCGCCCCGCCGGCAGTGAACTGGTATGCTCACTGCTGGCAGGCGCAGGAGCCGAACTACCATGGTAGCAGACGTGTTAGCAGCTGCACCGGGGCTCGGGCCCCGTAAGGGCACGGGCCCCGTGGCAGTAGCCACGTCTGCTACCCCAGTAGTTACGCGCCTGAACTGAGTGCTATGTGGCACTATTATGCGGGCACTCTACAACACTATTATGGATTGTATGGCAGTGATACACTGTTTATTTGAAATGCAATATTTTATTCAGAATCTTAACAAACGTAATATACAAAGCATGCAGTATGAATCTGGTAAATTTTATAGCATATCTATAACTTATTTTTTTAGGTGGGATTTAACATGTATCTTTGTAAATGCTTAGGGCCACATGCATGAACGGGCCATTTCCACTGTTCTGTTGAAAAACGCGCCTAAAGTGAGTCTTCCGCCTTTTTTCCTTATGCATGGTGCATCGAATGAACATGTGTGACAGACCCAACATTTTGTAATACGCCAAACATATGGGGGTGTTTAGGGGTGTGTCGCACCACATTCGTAATATTAGACACATTTATGAATGAGGGACGGCAAAACTAAGCACATAACTGCTCAAATAGTCACACCAATTTCAATGTGGTTTGCCTGAGTCTGAGTAGTCATAATAGAACTAGATTTGCCATTAGGGCAAAAAATGTCTTTATTTCTCAACTTATACCAGTAAAATAATAAAAAGTAATTTAGGATAATTATCAAACTATATAAAATTAAATTTATATCAATTTAATAATAAATTATGTAATATAAAATTAGTATAAAATTATATTACTATCCCAAAATCTAAAATTATCTCATACAAAATGTATTTAAAACTAATATAATCTAAAATTAATTTTAAATTAAATAATATAAATGAATTAAACCAATACAGCATCTACCATAAATCCCGTTTTCAATTGGTTATTTACGGAGTTAATGTAATATTATTAGTGATTACAAACACATCGCAGCAAGCTAGAAAGAAAATAAAAGGTGTTAGAATAGTATATCAGTGAATAGTGAATGGTAATGATCTTGCACCACTAGTCTCAGCGAGACCTATGGTATGGTATGACTCTGTATGTCGAATAAAGGCTGACCCACTGATCTACATTTTTCTGAACAAAAATTAACATACTATATAATTGTCTAAAATAAAGTTTTTTGTAAGATTTTAATGATAAAAAATGAAAAATATAAATCTCCACAAAATTTTATTATTAACATAATACATTTTAAATTAGAAAAGCAGCTAAATGAACAGTTTTAGCAGCCATTATCGAATTCTGGCATTCATTTATATATGTTTTGCGCATTACTAATGCGCCAAAGTACCACGGCCCGCCACACATATACACTAGGCGCCTCAAACCTTAGGCGCCATTTATGAACACACATTCACCACTTTCATATATTCAGGCGTATTTTACATCGAGAAAAAGATGCAAAAAATGGTCTCAACGCACCAAGTTTCATACATGTCGCCCTTGTTCTTCTCTAACATGAAGCTTACTGACAAAATGCACAACAGGTGTTTGATATCTGAATCACCCAATAAATTTAGGGGATCAATTTGAATTGGGATTTAAACAGTCCTCCTCATCATGCTGTTCACATTTTGACATCATGAGACGAAGACAACAACTTACAATCACCAGTGCCTTGCTATTGTGAGGCTTCAAGCAGGGTGCTCTCAGACGGAAGTGGCCACTGTCTTACAGTGTAGCATCTTCAGTAGGTTGTAACAGAAATACAGAGAGACTGGAATAGTCAGAGAAATGAAAATAATTAGATGTTCTTTGGCTACCTCAAACACTGATGGCCGCTTCATTGTAAACAATTCCCTGCCAAAACGGATGATGAATGCCACAGAACTGTAAGCACATTTAAGAAAGGCGAGAGGCAACCAAGTGTCACGTCAGACCATTCATAACTGTTTAGATCATGGTCTGCATGATAGATGACCTGACCACACCGCCAGGCACAGGCATCATCGTCTAGCATGGGCCAGGGAGCATCTACACTGGACGAGGGACCAGTGGTCCTCAGTGCTGTTCAGTGATGAAAATTCCATTTACTCTACACAGAAATGATGGCCGCCAACAATGATGGAGATGTCAAGAAGAGCACTGTGCATCAGCCAGGTCCGGTACCGGTCAGATACTTTTGCCGGTCGTCTAGCAAGCAAACCACGCTGATGTAAATAGTTAAAACATTGAATATTGAACACTTGGACACTTGCATTCTAAAGTTATGAGATGGTCTCATTTAGTTCATTTAAAAAAAATCATGATATTTATGTTCATCCTGAAATTTCAACCAAAAGCCAAATTTCTCTAATTTTTTGTGAGTGTAAATAGTGTTAGACATTACTGTCTTAGTAAATCTGATCTATTGTGTGTTAAGCTCTGCAGGAGGTGATTTTCTGCAAAGAACTGTATAGCATCAGCTATTAGTAGACTTAGGGCGCGTTCACACGTCATAGGACAAATACTGGACGGTTTGCCGGCCGGTATTTGTCCTGTTTTGCGCCTGTCCCCACGGCCGCGGGGGGGACGGCTTTTATCCACGATGAACGGAGAACAGCCCTCCCCCCTCCCATTGAGAAGCACATCTTCCGTCCGGAAACCGGATGGAAGATGGTGCTTGATCAATGTTTTGCCGCCGGACCGCCGGTAGCAAAATCGCCGGGCGGAAAACCCGTGCAGTGGGGACTGCTGCACGGGTTTTCCATAGAGCACAATTGTGCTCATTTTCGACCGGTTTTTCAGGCGGTCTGAAAAACCGCTAACCGGCAGAAAAACCGACCAAAAACCCGTGCTGTGGGGACATGCCCTTATTAGTAGACTAGGCAGGAGGAAGCTTTGTCACACGCTGTAGACACTTTAGCCACTTTTCTCTTATTTGTGCTACTTTCTGGTAAGCTTACTTGAGACCAGTATCTTAGCCATGTTCTTCCCTTTGGCAATACTGAATTTTAAATGTTAATGAGTAAAGTGAAAGCTGTTTTATTAGCTTGTGTTGGACTTTTATCCAGTTGGTGACTATGAGCAGTATTTTGCACCAAAAGTGGCACAAATCATTATTTATCCTTTGAAGCCTAAGAACATCATCTCAACCGTGAAACACAGGGGTGGCAGCATCATGTTGTGCGGTTGTTTTGCTGCAGGAGGGACTACTGCACTTCACAAAATAGATGGCATCATGAGGAAAGAAGAGTATGTGGCAATACTAAAGCAACATCTCAATGCATCAGCCAGGAAGTTAAAGCTTGGGCGAAAATGGGTCTTCCAAATGGACAATGACCCGAAGCCTACTGCCAAACTGGTTACAAAGTGGCTTAAGGATAATCAAGTCAATGTTTTGGAGTGGACATCACAAAGCCCTGATCTCAATCCTATTAAAAATGTATGGGCAAAGTTGAAAAGGTAGGTGTGAGCAAGGCGACTACAAACATGGCTCAGTTACACCAGTTCTGTCAGGAGGAATGAGCCAAATTCCTACCAACTATTGTGAGTAGCTTGTGGAAGGATCCAAACCATCTGACCTAAGTCATACAGTTTAAGGGCAATGCTACCAAATACTAATGAAATGTATGTAAACTCTATCTCTCCTTATTCTGACATTTGGCAAATATAAATAATTTTGGTTCCTAATTGACCTAAACGGGTAAGGTTTATTCTGATTTCATGTCAGATATTGAGAAAAACATGCAGATATGTCTTTTTATTTAGTGTATGTAAACGTTTGAACTGTAGATGGGTGAAAGCAAGATCAAGAAGCAAAAATGAGTACCCAGATAAAGAAAAAAAATAATATTTTCAACATTGGATTTCTGTGCTGTAATCTAGTTTGCTCTTTATTATTTATATAGAGGTAGACTAGTCCAGTGATTAGTTAACAATTACCTTGAAAAGCTCCAAGTAAATATAACAAGTGAAAATGTCAATAGTTGTGGGTCAGTCACGTCCAGGTCACAAAGAATTGAGTAAACCCTCTGGGAACTGATAGTGGAGGTCAGTCCTATTCTAGTTAATGTCTCTTATATGCTTATCTGATGCTGGCTATGATAAAACTTCTGGTGAACATCCATGTTAGACTAGGGATGTTGGTTTCATGACACTAGATAAAGATATGCGCTACAGTTTTTATATGAATACATAGTTTAACTACAGAGTAATAGAGGTAGGGATAAAACATCTCCCAGCATTTTAGTAGATAATTGACCTTGTAGGGCTCTGTGTGTTTCCATTTTCACAGGACAATAACACTATTTCATAGTTGAATTCAGAAGATTGGAATTTGTCAGTATGTTCATAAGTCACAATAATAAAAACATTGTCTACAAACATATGATAAGCTTATATTAGTGCCAGGAAAAATATGCTATATCCATAGGTTTTCTTACCACAACTAACTGTAATAATTCTAAATTAAAATATTACACCAAGTGCACAGGCAGAGATACACACCCATTTTGTTAATGTTTTTCATTGTTCTTTTAATGTACTGTCAGGTACATATAAGAAAAATATTGGTCCATATTGGTCTTTTTGGGCCATGGTTTTGTCTTGGTTTATGTATGTCTATTTGTTTTTGCTGATATGTGTAACGTTATATTTTGAACATGTATATTTGTTTCTACAATTTAAAAACCAAATAAAATATTTAATAAAAAAAAATATAACACAACCAAACATTATATTTTACTATTGCCTTGCTAAGTTCTGTCTTGTAAGATAACACTTAGCAATAATTTCCAGTAAAAGAGTTTGTGATTTCAAGTGCCAAAGGTATTGATAAAGACGTTCCAAATTAAAGGAATTACCAAGTTATGTTCTTTAATTAGAAAACATTTCCATTTTTCTTCACTATAGCCTTCTTAAATCTCTTTATCAAAAGCCTCAAGATTTTTTTTCCCTTTATTTCATAAACCGTTGTAAACGGATGTATATGGTTATGAATGGTCTGACGTGACACTTAGTTGCCTCTTATCTTCCTTAAACGTGCCTCGAATTGTGTGGCATTCATCATCTGGTTCTGCAGGACATTGGTTACAATGAAGCGGTCATCAGTGTGTAATGTAGCCAAAGGACGTCCACTTCTATGCCTTTCTGTGACTTCTCTCTATATCTCTGTTGCAGCCTGATGACACTCTGATGACACTCTGTCACACTCTTAGCTCAGTGGCCACTTCTGTCTGACAGCATTCTGCTTGAAGCATCACAATGGTGAGATAGTGTTGATCAATTGTAAGGTGTTGTCTTGGTCTCTTGGAATTTTGCCATTAAAGGGGTTGTCTCACTACATCAATTCATCTTACCTCAGTCCTGTTTTTTTGGTTTCACTTTGAATTCAGGGACGTGTTTACTGGCTTCCACTAGACTGCAGTAGAAGCCAGGTCTGTAGCTATAGCGGCTAGCCTATCAGGATAGATCAAACAGGTCTGTAGCTATAGCGACCTGAGGAGCTGATGCAGCCCATACAAGAGAGGATATCTCAGAATAGGTAGGATAATGTTAATGGACATATATTGTAAAGTGACTTGTTTTTGTAAGATCTTTAACATATAAAGCAATCCTTGTAGTGAGGCAACCCCTTTAAGCTCCTTGCTAGAGATCAGCAAGTTGTGCAAAAAATACAGAAGCATTGAACAGATGGACATGAGCATTCTAAAGTAAAGAGATGATCTGATTTAGTTCATTTAAAACATTTTCAAGAAATGTTATGTTCATCCTTAAATTTCATTTAAAAGCCAAATATCCCTACTTTTTTGAGTAGGTTATAAGAGATTACAGTAAATCTATATCCAGGTACTTACTGGAGACTTCTGTTCTGATGCATTGTTCTCTTCTCCGATGAGTTGTTCTTTTTCCCTTTTTTTCTTCCATCTGGCCCAGACTCTTCACTGTAGAATTTACCATATAAACATCTTAGACTCCTCACTTTCCCAGCACTTCCCTACCAATTCCTACCTTCGTACAAACTCCCCATCTATAGCACCCCAAATGGTAATAGTGACTCCTTGTGCCTCTAAGAGTAGAATGCCCCTAAACGTCTATGGGACTTCCATTTGTGCACCAAGGTATAGTCTTGCTCTGTGTCCCTATATAGGAGGTAGTTAAATCCTCTAATATAGTATGTAGATACACCCACAACCTGGGTAGGTAGATAAGTAAGCCCACTTTTATGTAGGTAGTCTTTTATTAGGTAAGTATATAGCCCCTCATTAATTAGGTAGCCCCACAATAGGAAGATATCTAGGACCTCTATTGAGTAGATAGGGTTGAGTTATATAGAATCCCCCTCCCCCAATAAGTAGAAATATAGGTCTCTGGCATGTAGTTATGTAGGCCCCCGATAGGTAGGTGGGCAGGTATATAGGGCCCTTGCAAGTAGGTAGGAATATAGACCCCCCCAGTCGGTAGGTAGGCATAGAGGTTCCCCAGTAGGTATGTATATACACCCCTAGAAGGTAGGTAGGTATATAATCCCCGTGTAGGTAGATATATAGGCCCCTTGTAGGTAGATATTTATGGTAGGTTTATGCCCCCTGTAGCTATACGTACGCCCCCTGTAGGTAGGTATATGCCCTCTATATGTAAATATAGCCTCCCTGTAGGTAGATATCACCTACTGTAGGTAGATACAGCTGGCCAGTAGGTAGATATAGGCAGGTGTAAAGGCTAAAAAAAAATAAATTAATAAATAAAAAGGTACTCACCTTCCCCAGTTTGCCCACCAAACTCCAGGAGCTAGTATCTGGCGTAAGAAGCGTGACGTCATCACATCACTTACACCAAGACACTGCTCCCAGGATCTCCTGGAGCATAAGCCTAGGCTTCTGGCTTAGGGTGTGTTCCCACTCTTTTTGGCACGCAAGCTACTGGCTTTTGTCCGCGGCTTGCGGATTCAAGCTGTTCTTCGCATTTACATGTTCATGTTCTGCCCGAAGACCAGGCAGAAGAATGAACCTGTTCTAAGTTTTCCGTTACACCAGTGGTGGACTGCTGCACGGATTTTCTATTTAAATCGATTTAAAAGGTTGAAAGTCGGTTTACAGGCAGTTTTCAAATCCAAAAACTGCCTGTAAAATCGACTGAAAACCCTTGCTATGGGATCAAGCCCTTAGGAGACCCAATGTCACAAGGGGCTTGATTAAAGCTTTGCATCATGCCTCCTGTGACACTGATGTGTATATACAGCACTCATTGAGTGCTATATATACAATCGGGAAGGCAGGGAGAGTGATGAACCATCCCTGCCTTCTCCCTGTAGAAGAAGAGTAAAGAAATCAGGCGATACCTTTTAGAGGCTAACTGAGTATATTTGATGGTAAGCTTTCAAGAGTACTAGCTCTCTTCTTAAGACATGGTATAACACTATATGTAACTGCACTGTATTCATTTATATGTGTGCTGAGTGCCTGTGTACAACTGGTATCTACCACTATACGGTCACTGTATGGAGGCAGTAGTGTAATGGTTTAAATTCAGGAACAGTATGGCAGTATTATACAGTCCCTATGTGGTGTTGACATGTGGTGAAGATATTTAGTGGCATTATTCAGTCACTATGTGGTGGTGATATGCTGTCATGTTGTGGCGGTATTATTTAGTCACCTTCTCACCCTACTGCCTGAATTATTGACCCTATTCCCCCACACAGCTTATCCAAGCTCCTCGCCTCTGTTTATTCAACTCAAATATTAAATTTCTCTCTTTTTTTGGTATCTGTTCTTTCTCTTTTAAACATTTTGTCACAATCCAATTACTAGCAAAAACATCTCTACCTGTCATGTTCTCCTGACGTAAGAACTTTATTAAATCTTACCTCAATATCTAACATGAAACATCTGCGTCTTTAATTGATGTTCAGGTTTGATATATAGACCCCATCTGCCTATCCTCTAAAGCAGGGGTCCCCACCCGCCGGTCCGCGGCCCGGCCCTGGGCCGTAGCCCATCCTCTGCCGGTCCACGGCACCGGCTACACTTGATACCATCTGCTCTGCACGGCCGATGTATTCCGGCCGCGCAGACTTAGCAGCTGCACACATCGTGCGGCTGCATCACTATAGCGAGTGCAGGGGCGGTGCATTACCGTCCCTGCTTTCCCTATCACTGTAGATGCGGCGCTCACTGAGCTCCGCATCTACAGATCAGCGGTGCAGGGGGGATGATGCAGATGTGTCGTCACACCCCCTGCGCTGCACGGTCTCGCTGGACACGGGCTCCTGGAAGAAGCAGCTCTGCAGGGGATCCGGGTATTGGTGAGTAACTTTTTTCTTTTTTTTTTTAAATTTCACTAGCTTGGCCACTACAGGGGATATATGTGAATTTATTATAGCTATGGGGGCAGTATATGAATTTATTAAAGCTACAGGGGGCAGTATATGAATTTATTAAAGCTATGGGGGCAGTATATGAATTTATTAAAGCTATGGGGGCAATATATTAATTTATTATAGCTATGGGGACCATATATGAATTTATTAAAGCTATGGGGGCAAGCTTGCAGAACTACTGGAAAATTGATACATTTAACCAGTG
>JAODAL010009718.1:0-109112 GCA_025379985.1 Phyllomedusa bahiana | reverse complement strand
GAAAAGGGGTAGGGTGTTTAAACTATAGTGAACGGGGCTGTTCTAGATCTCGGGATGAAAAGATGCCAGACTTCTGGCGCAGCCCCGTTCATACATGTCGCCCCTAAAGTTAAAAGATAATACTCTGGCATCTTGCAGCCACCACTAAGGGGAGCTAAGGTGTTTACTGTAGAGGCAGCTGCGGACAGCCAGCATGTTTTAACACTATGTAGGTGATTTGGTGCTGTGTAACAGAAACATAGAGCTGGGAGCACTATAAAGATACAAGAAAAACTGTACTTAAGGGCAAATAGTAATTTTTAGTGTTGAGCGATTTTTATCGACAAAGTTGAAATCGGCAAGGTTTTTATGGTGATCGAAATTTCCGGATCAGGCGATAATTAAGGTTAAAATCTGAGCATCATCTATTAAGATTGCGCCTTTTTCGGCGCTTCCTGTAATTTTGGCGGCCAGCAAATCAGATTACAGAATAGAGCAGGGTGAGATGTGTGTGCGACGTCATGACTGGGATGTGTATGGTTGCGATTGGCTGGAAAATCACATGCCCTCGTTTTTACATAGAAAGCGTTTCCTGTTTAAAGCCTCAGTGTCTCTCAGCGTCTCATAGGGATAGGACCTGCGCTCCTGCCTGTGGCCAAACAGCTCAGCAAAATTTAGTCTATTTCTGCACAGAGAAACCTCTACTATTAGCTGTGATTCCTTCCAATTTAGTTAGATGAGGGATTTGACATTTTATGTAGTTACCCTAGAGAATTTTAAAGCAGCATTTTCCGCTGTAAATTCACGGCGGGTGGGAGCGGGGGGGGCCCCGCGGGCGAACACAGACAAGCTCTATCTATAAAGAACACTGGATAAAGTTCACCAAGACTTAGTGTAGACATTGTAGTGGAATATCTTTATTATTAACAGTTTGCTATTGAAATATTTCCTGGATATTGGGCAGCTGAACTTATATTGGATAACATCATTTCTAGTAACTGCAGGTTTTCTTTGTTAGGTGCAAAACTCCACCTTTTATTATCAGTATACATTTCAGATATGTGTTCATTTTAATTTTACCCCTTACACCTGTGACTGTTGATATATCCACCTAGCAGTTAAATTACATCCAGCAATCTTGTAGTCAGCACAGGTTGTTTGTTGCCAAAAATATGTGTATCATACGAAAACTAACAGATAGTGTTTTTTGACTTTTGCGCACCCAGCATTGTTCTTGACGCAGCACCACGTAAATTTTAAAAACAGCAATTCTATAGTCACCACAGGTGAATTGAAAGGTCCCAAATTAATACCGTGTATTATACAAAAAAACATAACAGATTACGTGTTTTTTGATTTTTGCGACCCAGCTTTTTTAATTGACCCCGAAAATCCACGTAAATCTTAAAACAGCAATTCTATAGTCACCACAGTTGAATTGAAAGGTGCAAAAAATACGGTATTATAGGGAAAACAAAAACGGATACGTGTTTTTTTACTTTTGCGCACAGCTTTGTTCATTGAGCAGATCCACGTAAATCTTAAAACAGCAATTCTATATTCCCCACAGGTGAATTGAAAGGTTCTGTGACTTTTATAAACCTAAGTGTGTTGCCTAGATGTAAACGTATCCATTTGACTGTTGTGGATGTTAATTTCAGCTCTCCAGCCTTGTTTGGGGTTGTAATAATAAGGTGTTGTTGCTCTCCCATAGACTTTAATGGTAATCGCTCATAACCCAAATGCTCACTATCGAAAAACCTTATCGATAGGCCCGACTATCGACTATCGCTCGATCTCGATAGCCAACGCAATCGCTCAACATTTAGTCATTTTAAATTTTGAGCTTCATGGCGCCTTTTTTAATAATTTGTCATTATATTGTAGATTATAAGCTCTTGTGGCAGGGACTTTTCTCCTTCAGTTTGCTATTTAATGCTAATGTTGCATTTGGTCATGGTCTCATATTGTATATTTTAACCTCTTTGGTTGTAAAGCATCCGGGAATTAATAGTGTTAAAAAATAAATAAAAATAATCATATGCAAAAATATCATCAGTTGTGGAACAACTGAAACAAGTTTGTGTTGTTCCATCACTGCCGAGTACATTTATGGACATTGTAACTTATGTGCATGCAAAACTTGTCAACTTTGCCCGCCAAATTGCAAAGTCATTTACAGGGTGTAGTTGTATTACTGTGTGTTTAAGAATGGTATAAGGACCCTGATTTGGTAGATACTGTTGGTTTCTTTAAGGGTTTGGATGTTGTGTAATTTTTCTGATAGCAATTGTTCCACTTGCCGATTCTGCAATAGGTTGTGCTGTAGATTTACTCTATACTTTGAAAGGGTATAGTCCGCAGCTTTTCCATAAGGTAACGAGCACATTGTGGATTTGAAAATGTGCAATGTACTAATTTTTCTTGTAACATTTTCTGCTATACATGGATGTGATTTTGAAATTTAAAGTGTGGAATCTTCAGCACAAATCTGCAGCGATTCCCCCATAAAGTATGCACTTATACCCAATGAACCATACATTCCCCCATAAATAACCTCCCACTTTCCATATGACTTACAGCCACATAGTCGTAATTACAGTTCTGGTGATCTTGCAGTTGTAGGTCGTTAACCGTCAGGGTCACACGTCTGCTCTCGGGTACTGTTATTCTCCATTCACAAACACGGTTATGTGGGTACAAGTTGGGATAATTAGGTGAATTGAGTGTCCCATCGATTCCATTAATATCTCCTCCACACTCTGTAAGACAGATCATAACTCTAGCGTATATAATCTCATACAGATTCGAGCATGCAATGTTGCTAGAATCTGTCCCAATTCATTTCAGCACCAGTTTCATCAAGCTTATCCCCAATTTTTTTTACTCTGACCCCAACTTTAAACCAAGCCCTAATCCTAGCTGTAACTGTGACTCTAATCCTAGACCATGGTTAGGGTTTTTGACTGGATTTGAGTGAGTTAACTTACTTGTTCCCCAGTGCTTACTATCCAGCGGTGCTGTCGCTCTGACATCAATTTCATCTGACATCATTTCTGGCCCAAAACCACATTACAGTTACCTTTGTGAGGTTAGACCAGAAGTGACTTTAGAAGGAAGAGACTTCAGAGCAACAGCACCAGGGAACAGGTAAATTATCCATGAAACCCAGTAAAAAAAAATCCCTAGCCCTAAACCCAATTTAGGGTTTGAGTTACAGTAGATTTTTTGGCAAATTTGCCAAAGCATAACATGACACATTACCATACCCACTGATATAGAGGGAAATAACTATATACACAAAAATCGCCCTTCCTTTTAGCCCCATTTACCATAGAGAGGATGTGTTTTAGCAATTAATATTTTTACACCAACTGAATAGTAGAGTGATAATGGGTCAGTTATAACCCATTATCAGTCACAGTATTTTTACCATGATTTGTGTGAGTTGTGGTTATTTTCTGGTGACCAACGGCAGACTGCCCACCTGAGTACCAGCGGATCCGCCAATGGCCTCAGACTGACACAAGAAGAGGCACCAAAAGTCCAGCAGTAGATAGCCCTGAGACCAGTAAAGATCACAATGAAATATAACTGGATATGTTTTACATTTAGTTGAATAAGGGATCCTGTGAATAATTTACTATGGTGGGCGCAAAGAACCATAGTCCTGCTTTGTCCATATTATTAAAGCTTAAAGGGGTAGTCTCACTTTGTGACATCCTCTTCTCTGGATGCTCGCTGCCATCCGGCCATGCATGTAAATGAGGAGGGCAGCACCAGTGGCGTCTTCCTCATTCACTTCTAAGAGAGATCTGAATATAGCCGAGTGTGTGTGCTCGGCAACACAGGCAATCCCCGGGTTACAAGCGGGATAGGGACTGTAGGTTTGTTCTTAAGTTGAATTTGTATGTAACTCAGAACAGGTATATTTATTAAATGTAACTACAGCACAAAAGGTTTTTTTTCTTAGTTTTGGATAGTGCAGGGAAGGGTTTTTACATTTGTTTTGCTGTCTGTGCCCCTGATAAAAAGATTTCACTTAATTTTTACCTCATGTGCTGCTGTGGCATGCTGAAACTTGTCGTTCCCCAGCTACTATCTGCTGTGGAACATGGAACTACAAGTGCCAGCATTCCCCATAAGTCTCCGTTTGTAACTAGGGGACTGATGTAAGTCGAAACGTTGTAAGTCGGGGACTGCCTGTACTCTGAACTCCCAAAGAAATGAAAGAAAAGGACTCTGCTAGCGCCGCCCTTCTCACTCACATGCATGGCTGGATCGCAGTGAGCTGAGAGCGGCCAGTGAAGAGGATTTTATGATGTGAGACTACCCCTTTAACTATAATATCATAAAATGTTTGGTATGTTCTAGTGACATCAGCAGTTCGGGTCTGGGTGGGTGCCAACACCCCCATCAATCGCTATAAGAAGGGGACAGAAGCAACTAGCTGAGCACTGTGCTCCTGTATTTCTCATTGCTTTTCTTGAGCTGCCGTCAGTGAGCAAAGTCGATAGAGTCCATACACTGCTTGCCCTGCCCTAAGTGGAAAGCCAAATGGTTAATCAGTGTGGATCTAAGCTAAACAGTAGATCATTGAATAGGTGAAGACTGTTGATGATGCCATTATCCTTTTAGTTTATGTTAACTGACCAAAGGTTTTTTCATTATAGAAATTGATGACATATGCTGGGAACCACACCAAGCCTGAGTATGAGGAGGTGGCAGGACTGGTTAATTGTTGCATCTCTTTCGCTGCTTTTGCCAGCATTTCAGCACTACAGGCTGTGCCAAGAAATACAACTCAGCAGATATAAGCGAAAGTGCTGTAGTTTCATGCAGAGAAAAGCTGTGATGGGAACGCATCCCTAAACCAGTTCTGCCTGCCCCACAGTCTGGGCGTGGATGGGGGTCCTGACAGTTTTATCCCCTCAACATGCCATTACTTCCTAGGAATGTGTGGCCCATTATTTTGTGGGTATAAAAGGTGGAGAACCCATGCTTGGAGAATAGTTAGGCCATGTTCACACGGCTTAAAATGGGACGTATTTCGCGCTGTACTGCGCGAAATATGGGGTGAAATATGTCCCAGTCATTACGGTAATCCACATTTCTCATAGAGAACTATGGATTACGCCTCCTCTCCCCGCTCAGACAATACGGCGAGCGGTGAGAGAAGTGACATGTCAATTATTCACGGCGTATACGCGCCGAGAATAATGAATGTCTATGTGGCCAGCGAGCTGCCGTCCCCGTACACACGGCGTAATTGCAGGCGAAATACGTCCTGCAATTACACCGTGTGAACCTAGCCTTACAATGGAAATTACCTTAACATTATCATAGGACAAAATTTATGTGTCTACTTTAGACTTGGGTATTTAAAACAGTCATGTTTTTATATACAAGAACTGGTTTAGATAATATAGGACCTTTCTTTTCTTTGTATGAGCCCTTCTTTAAAAGATTGGGGACCTTCTAGAGGTTTTTAAGTCAAGACAATAGTGTTGCCCACATGGGCTGTATCTGCCCCCTATTGACCTCAGTGTCTAGTATTTGATAGATATTAGATATCCAAACAGCCAGCAACAACACCACATCCTCTTCAGACTATCAGATCAGTGATTACAGTTTCCCTGGATGTCTTACCTTCTATACTGGCTTCATAGTGGAGACGGAATCCTTTGGCATTCACAGATCCATCACTGACAAATTTCACATAAGCAAAGCTATCGGAGGTCCTCACCTCATCTGGTGCCGAGTTATTGCAAAATGTTCCCAACAGTTTTCCTATATATGTAAAAAAAAATCTTATTTATAGACTTTTATGGAAAAGTTTATGTAGTATACATAAGAGTCTCTAAGAGTCTAGAACTGCACCTAAACACAGGTTATTGATGTTTGAATGGAGAAGCAGCAATCTCTTACTACTTCACTAGAAGTAGTATCTCTCCTTAAGGAGAGATCTTCCCTTCCTGAGCTACCCGATGCCTCCCACACAGCCAGCCAGTATCTTCTCTGCTCTGCACTGAAGAGGGACAAAAATCCTGAAACAGCGTTGTCTGCAGATTAGAGATACTGGCTTGGCTAAAAAATCCTTTTTGCTTTCTCAAGACTCGGTGGGTCAAAAGCAAATTGAGGATTTGTTACAACCAACAGAGGGCGCTGTGGGCTTCTCAGCCCCTTTCCCATAATGCCTTATACTTCACTAGAGTCAATGATCAAATAAATATGTCCAGAAAATTGAATATGATATTTTACTGACCAATTCTATTGTCTCACCCCATCTGTAAATAAGCGGCACCAGAAGAATATGGCACTGGCTCAATTTGCCAGTATAAGCAGCACTATAGGGACCTGGCACTAGCTCAGTCTGCAAGGAGATGAGTGGCTCCAGAGAGGCTTGGCAATGTCTCACCCTGTCAGGGGATAAGTGGAACCAGAGGGGCCTGGCACTGATTCACCCTACCAGGATATAAGTGACAACAAAAGGGCCTGGCAATGGCTTACCCTGCCAGGAAAAAAGTGGCACCAAAGTGGACTGGCAATGGCTTACCCTGCCAGGAAAAAAGTGGCACCAAAGTGGCCTGGCAATGGCTTACCCTGCCAGAAGATATGTGGCACCAGAAGGCCCTGGAACTGATTTCGTTTCTCTTTGTAAAAGCAGCACTATAGGGGCCTGGCACTGGCTTAATCAGCAGCACCAGAGGGGGGGCAGAGTGCTAACATTTCTATTATTTACATACACTTATGCCTTTACTAGGAGGTCCTCAAGTAAGTATTATTTTTTACCTAACATGTCCAAGTCAATTCAATGGGCAGTTTCTCAGTGATAAGGCACTTGGCAAAGTTAGGATCTGAGCAATCTAGCAATCATATAAAATGTGCTCTGTGAGTGAACTAACCAGATTCATTATATTCACGGATTTCCACATAGTCACTTAGGCAGTTTGAGGAATTCTGAAGATCTAGAGACTCAAATCTTATGACAAGATAATGTCCTGTGGGGCCATTAAAGAACCAATTACACGAAATGGAGTCTGGGTAATTCTGCGTCGGGTAACCAGGGCTTTGGATAATGCCGCTCTGCCCATAGTGTGTTCCTCCGCACGTGGCTGCAAATACAGAAACCTCAGGTTACCGAAGGAGATCATACAATATACAAAAACATCTGAAAGAATAAAGTGACCGAGAACAGATGTGGAATATTTCTGCGGGGTTCTGTTTTATGGCATTCACTGTGGGGTAAAAGCTATGGGCCACATGTAAGAAAACTGTCTAGGTGAAAGACTTTCTTTGTTGTCCATAGCAACCAATCAGAGCTCCACTTTCATTTTTTCAGAGCACTATATGAAATTAAAGGGGAGCTCTGATTGGTTACTACGGGCTCTGATCGGTTGCTATGGGCTCTGATTGGTTACTATGAACTCTGATTGGTTACAATGGGCTCTGATTTTTGAGGGGTTTGTTTGGTTGCAAAGAGCTCTGATTCATTCTATGGGCTCTGTTTGTTACTTGAACTCTGATTGGTTACATGGGCGATTGTTACTTTGGGCTCTGATTGGTTCAGGGGCTCGTTTGGTTACATGGGTCGTTTGGGTTTACTTGGCTCTGATTGGTTCTTTGGTTTGATTTACGTTGGGCTCTGATTGGTTTGCTATGGGCTCTGTTTGGGTTTATATAAAACTTGAGGGGTTACATGAACTCTGATTGATTACTAGGGCTCTGTTTGGTTTTCTATTTTTTGATTGGTTTTTGTAACCCTTGTTTGGGTTGCTGTGGCTTGTTTGGGTTGCTATTACTCTGAGGGTTTACGATGGCCTGTTTGGGGTTACAAGGGCTCTGATTGGTTTTACGTGACTCTTGGTTGTATGGCTTTTTGGGTTGCTATGGGCTCCGTTTGGGTTGCTAGCTAAAAATTGGTTCTGTGAATTTGATTGGTTACTATGGGCTCTGAAGGGTTTTTGTGAGCTCTGATTGATTACTATGAGCCCGAGGGGTTATAGGGGCTTTACTGGTTGTAGGGGCCTAGAGCTATGGGCTCTGTTGGTTGCAGACTCAGTTTGGTTATTTGGGTCGAGGTTGCTATAACCCCCTTTTGGTGACATGGGCTCTGATTGGTTGCTATGAGCTCTGATTGGTTGATATGGGCTCTGTTTGGTTGGTATGGGTTCTGATTGGTTACATAACTCGTTTGGGTTTCCCTAGGGGCCTGTTGGTTCCTATGGGCTCTGATTATTTACTAGGGGCTTATTGGTTCTTGGGCTTGTTGGGTTCTTTGGGCAACAAAAAAAGGTTTTAACCCTGGCAGTTTCATACAAAATCCTTTTTTCCCTTTGTAGTTTTATTTTGCAGTGATGAAAACCTTATAAAATTTAAATTTTCCAAAGACAAAAGCTACATATTATCTTTATTAATAAAGTAACTTCAACAGGTCACTACAATTAAAATGATACCAAATTTATACAGTTCCTTTTACCTTTTACTATTCTTAAAGGGAATACATTGCCTATTCTGTGATATACTGTATCTATAATGATATTGTTTTGTATTGTGGAGTTCTTTTTTATCGAGCGAAAATAAAAGTTATATTTTAGCTTACATTATTTGAGAGCAGTGAATTTTGGTTAAAACTTTAGCACATATCTAGCCCTGGGAGCCCACATGGACCACAGCCTGTAAACAGGAGATGTTCAGTGACATGGAAAATGTAAAAGAATCACAAAAAAATCATTAAAAAAAGTTTTAGATTTTGGTTTAAAAATGGGTCATTTTCTAAATACATTTTCCTTTTAAAAAAATAAAAAAAATCCCGAAACTCAAAACTCTTTATTTTTATTTTGCAGTCACTAGAGCTGTATGAGCACTGTTTGGGGTACAAATGCCTTTTGATTTCTTTTTATTCAATTTTTTTGCAGAGCAGAAGAAAAAAAATACATTTTAACATTGGTTTTTTTTTTTCTTGTAGGTGTTCACTATGGAAGATAGGAAAACAAAAACCCTGACAGACCACATGATAAGTCAGTGGGGCCCACCAATTGCAACATTTGTAATCATACAATAGAACAAAGCTCCTTATCAATAGATTAGGACACTGACTAATCCTTGGACATAACAGAATACTTCTAGCAGATGTTTCTCCTTCCATAGCTACAGGTTGCAGATTTTTTTTGCAGACTTCTGACTGAAGATACAAAAATGCATAAAATAATATGAAAAATGTTAAAAGTTGATCACATGCTGGTCCAGCAGCTGGCACCTCCCTCAATGTTGCATTTCATGTAGAGATGACTGTATTTCTAACCCTGCCCCACCATCAGTAAGGCTTGTAGTGTGCTATGTGACTTTACCAATAGAAAAGTTGGCCTTGAATCCTGTGCGAGGTATACTGCCATCTGTTCTAAACCTCAGGTACATAGTGGTGCCCAATGATTTATAGATGAATGGAACTGGCAATGTCTTTCCACACAGTTTTGCAAGGAGTCTACTGCTAGAATCCGCACCATCTCTTAGTTCCAGAAAACTGTTGCTGCAACTGATAGAAGAGAACATATGCTTATTGTTCGAGGTAAATGTGTAGTTTTATATTAAAACAGAAAAACAATACAAATATCCATTACAGCTCCATTCGTATACTTCATTGTGATTAGTCCCTCAAACGAGTCCATTATACAGGCCGAGTCTAAAGTCCCAGGACACCCTATTATTTCAGAAATGAAAGGGAAAATGACATATGTGAATACCCCAGCAAGTAATGGGTGAGGGCCCCTATCCTTTAGGCTATATGCAGAAAATAGCCGCCATCTTCAAAGTCGTCATATAGGATCAAGAGCAAGTTTTTCCACTGGGAAGGTGGTCATGTAGCAGATCAAGGAAAACTAGAATTGTCTTAGAAATTAATTGCCGCAATCTGATTTGCAATGTGGGTATGTTCACACCGTGTGTACATACGTTTATAGGAGCGTGTTGGATCTGTATTTCGGAACCTAATTGGACCCAAACACGTACCTAACAATGTGCAGTGTGATTTACATTGCTTTTAATGTAAAACACGCATCGGCGTTCAGACGAGTGATCGCCGATACGTGTCTACTTGCACCTTTCTGATGTGTCTTTCGGCTCTGTTCTAAGATTTGACATGTCAATTCTTGACCTGAAAGACGCAACAGGAGCCCTATTCAAAACTATAGGGTGCAATCCTACTACAGCAGGTGAATCCAAACACGCACCTGTGTGTTGGCTGCGTGTTGGATGCGTTTTGGATCCAACTCACATAACGCTTTTGGATGCGATTTTCGGATCCAAAACGGATCAAACTCAGCGTGTGACCATAACCGATCTCTTTTGGTTCAAAAGTTATCAACACAGAAAGTTGCAGCAACCGCCATGTGATATGTTTAGTGTGTTGCCCGTTGAACACAGAGCTGAAGGCGCTGGATCCAATCGTTATATACTAGCATGTGAACTTTCTGTTCAGCAGGCCAGCCAACTCTTTTGTACTGTAACCGCCCGCAGCCCTCCTTGAGCGCAATGTTCAAGGAGAGCTAACACAGCATTCAAAGAATTCAGTAGGCAACTACACTATAGCAGTGATGGCCTCCTGACTGGGGGGCATATGCACTAGTCAGCAATTGTTTCCCCCTTGAAAATGTTGCGCTTGCAAATATGAAATTTTAACGAGGAAACAACGGGAACTGTCCTAGCCAGATTCTGCCTCCTATACTTTAGTATTATTTTGCGCATAAACATCTTAAAAATTGACCTGTTAATTTTTTGGAGGCGCTGACAGAACGCACCGAAAAATACTTGAGACAAATCAGTCTAAGACACGACGTTGATTTTACATGACAGTCTATGGGAAGTGTTCTACAGGCATTTTGGACGCTTATTTAGAAAAGTATTGGGCATGAAAAAAGCCGCAAAATATGCTCCAACAAATGGAGTGTGAACATAACCTAATTCATATAAAAAAGAACTGGACAACCCATTTAACATCACATAAAAGAATGGATAAAGTATTGGAAAAATAAAAGTACTTGTCAGAGGGTTCAATGTAAAATTGATCTTGAAATTCGATCTGCCCCGCTTCACCCTTTGGTACAATGATGGTCCATACACAGTCTGTATTTTGAGGATAAGAATTAGGATAATTTGGCGATGTAAGGTAACCGCTGGGATCAGCATCTGTGACGTACATAGTCCCTCCACAAGCTGGAAATAAGCATATCATGAATTATTGCTACAGTGAATAACACTTTAGGGTATGTTCACACGATGTACTGCAGCACAGTACATCGTGTCTTTCGGGAGCTCGCGCTGATACGCGCATACTCCCGCAGCGCAGGGGGGGGGGAGCAGCCCCATAGACATTCATTACTCACGACGCGTATTCGCCGCGAATAAGTGACATGTCACTTATCTCCCCGCTCGTACAATACGATCGTATTGTACGCATGGGGGGACAAGGCGTAATCCATAGTTCTCTATGAGAGGTATGAATTACCGTAATTGCGGCGCACATCTCTCTCGTATTTAGCGCAAATACGGGGCGAAATGCACGCCGAAATTACGCTGTGTGAACATAGCCTTTACACACAAATTCCTTTTTACCTTCACTGTTCACTTCCAGAGGAGGGAAATCTGTCCTAGACATATCATGAAGACACAGGTGCAGGGTTTCTTAGGAGGGAGCTTTGATTACTGCACTGTTACGAGATACATACTTGTGTATCCATCTCATGATCAGGACAGATTTTCATCCTCTGGCAATAAGCAATAAAAATTCCCATTCAATGACTTCAAACAGAGATTTTTTTTAAGAATTAGTAGGGTTTGATAGACAACGCATATTAAAAAACTGCATAACTTTCCATTTTACAAAAATAGAAAACTTTTGAAAAGTGAAAAAATAAGAAAATTTTTAGACAAAACTTGAATACCTTTTTAGTAACTCTAAGGTTTAGTTCATGGTTAGTGCATTTATCTCACTAGGGATAAATAAGGATTTTTTTCAACTGGAATAATTTAAAAAAGGACCTATGACTTGTTATTAGAATGCCTACCTGATGTATCAAAGGACAGTGGTCACACATGCTCAGTAGCTTGGCAAATTAGAAGTGTCTTTTTCTCCAAAGTACATATTAGGTAGACATTCAAAGAGGGAGTTAAAGGGTTTTTTTCACTACAGGGATTAACTTTTAACATGTAGGGACAGATAATTGAAAACTTTTTCTAAATACTTTGCTTTGTTGATTTTTATTTGCTCAGGAGATAATAAAGATTTTATCTCCTCTTAGAGCACACAGATTTCTCTGGTTACAACCATCTCTTTCCCCCACCTCTCCCTGCTCTTTCTTATCTTCCATTGCTCTAAGCTGCCATTAGTTGTTCACTCCTTACATGAGTCACCTCATGCAAAGTCTTATCTCTAGTAATGGACTTTTAAAGCCTTTCATTTAGCTAGGTAAACACCCTTTAGAGCTATGCAGCCTGAGTACTACACTTAATATAGATTCTATGCACTCGTCAGTGTAACAGGAATAACTAGGAACAGCAGAGCTGATGCATCAATCACTGCTGTAGACCCATCCACAGTCTGAAAAGCATGTGTGATTCTAAAGCCAGCTGTGGCTGTGAAACTGCATGGTGAGAAAACCCCTTTAAACAGCAGGAGGCACCATAACAAATATGTAACAGCAAGATCTAGAAACAAGAGCTTTCTTTTTAACAATTTCAAGGGAAAAAAATGTTTTGCTTGATCAAACATAGTAAATGTGATAATTAATTCAGGACAATTCCTTTAATATCTGAGACTAGCTACATACAATTTACATACCTAGGCTTTTTGCCTCATATCTGAGTTTAAACCCTTTCCCTTCATTGCTACCGTCTGTGAAAAACCGGACAAAGAGTTGGTTGTCAGTGGTGTGCATGCTGGATGGAGCGTTGCTGCCACAGAATTTTCCATTTCCAAGGGGAGGAGATGCCTCATCAGGGCCATTTTTCAGCTGGTGACATAATATACATTAGTTCAATATCCATTGTTGTGTCTCAGGTAAATTTAGTTTTTACTGTTGTAGATGAATATTAACATACCTCTATATAGTCTCCACCGCTGCAGGAACCATCGTTATTCAGTACATCAAATACTTGTTCAAAATGAACAGCAATTGTGAAGCCAGCTGTGACCATCATGAGCCATGTGCAGTTCTGATTGGGAATGTAGTTTCCGGGATAGTTCTGTGAAGTTATCAGTCCTCTGTTTGCATGTAAATATCCACCACAGCCTGAGCAAGGAGAATGCATTACAAGGGTTGTCCAACAAAACAATACATATATCTTCAAATGACTTGCCTGAGTCTCCACTTTCTTGTGTTTTTTGTGCTAATTTCTGCATTTCCTGTCCTGTATTTAGCCTCCCTTCTCTGCAGCCGAGCAGCAGCATTTCCTGTTTGAAAGCCACTTCCCTTTGCTCTATAACACTACAAGTCCCACCATCCTTTACTGTGCTTTGTCCAGCCTCCCTTCTTTGCAGCTGAGCAGCTGCATTTCCTGCTTGAAAGCCGTTTCCCTTTGGTCTATAACATTACAAGCCCCAGGATCCTTTACAGTACTTTGTCTATTTTCCTCCCTCCTGACCTTAATCTCAGTACACGCCCCCTGTTATCTCACTCATCTTAAAAGCCTTGGAAGGCAGGACCCAAGGAGTGTGGTTCCCAAGGCTGTCCTGAAAAAAGACAAACCCCTTTGATCACCTGATCTCCTGGACTGGACAAAAAGCTGTGTCCAGTGTGTTCCTGTCATCAAACAGGTGATGTAAAATTTCAGGACACCCAAAGAAAATGTGATAAAAGAATGTACAAAAGTGACTAACTTCAGGAGATATTATTTAGAAAATAACATTTTTCCATTGGACAACTGCTTTAATACCAAAGGGTAAAATACCACAAAATCAGCCTCTGGGGCTATGGGGGTTTTGTAGAGGAGGACCCTTTTTCCATTAATGAACTTTGTGGGAAAGATTTTTATTTTTTTCTAATTATTTTTTTTGGAATCCCTGTCCTCCATATACTGTATATGGAATGCACAGAAGTGAGCGGAGCCCATTGCAAAGATCAAAATGTAGCCCCATTATGATGCCAGGTTTTTTCATCATGGATAGAAGGGTCTGTCTCCTCCTTGCCACACCCTTTGACACTTTAGAACCCCAATATATTGCCAACAATACAAGTCTTAAAAAGGCTCTTCCTACTCATTAGCAAAGGGGATAAAAACACCTCCTTTCTCTAAGGGCCCCATAGCAGCTGCATTTTCTGTCTTTATGGTTTGCACAACCTGGTTTAAATTAAAAATATGCTGCCGTGTTTGGAATTGTGTGAAAAAAATATTAGGGTTAGGAAGAACTGGGATCTACAGTGGAGATTTCTTTGAGAGATAACCTCAACAGAGGACCTTTTGGGCCAAAAACATTCGGGATAAAGCTCAATGAGACGAGTCAAGTTTTGAATAATTTTATCTACCAGGATCATGAATTTGTATGTTATACTTCAAATGTTGGAATAAATAAAAACTATGGGCGACATGTATGAATGTTGGTGCTGACAGGCCAGTTCTAAATCGCTTTAAGGCAGTGTAGAATGTATGAAGCTGTTCTTCTGCAGGTCATACATACAGGGCAGTGTAGAGCCAATACCACAAGTCTGGCTCAGGCACCACCTTTACCCTGGTCTGTTCTTCTGCAGGTCATACATACAGGGCAGTGTAGAGCCAATACCACAAGTCTGGCTCAGGCACCACCTTTACCCTGGTCTGGCTATTCTTCTGCAGGTCATACATACAGGGCAGTGTAGAGCCAATACCACAAGTCTGGCTCAGGCACCAACTTTACCCAGGTCTGTTCTTCTGCAGGTCATACATACAGGGCAGGTAGTGCCAAACCACAAGTCTGGCTCAGGCACCACCTTTACACTGGTCTGTTCTTCTGCAGGTCATACATACAGGGCAGTGTAGAGCCAATACCACAAGTCTGGCTCAGGCACCACCTTTACCCAGGACTGTACATCTTCAGGTCATACATACAGGGCAGTGTAGAGCGATATCCACAAGTCTGGCTCAGGCACCACCTTTACCCTGGTCTGGCTGTTCTTCTGCAGGTCATACATACAGGGCAGTGTAGAGCCAATACCACAAGTCTGGCTCAGGCACCACCTTTACCCTGGTTGGTCTGTTCTTCTGCAGGTCATACATACAGGGCAGTGTAGAGCCAATACCACAATTGTGGCTCAGGCACCACCTTTACCCTGGTCTGGCTCATCTAACTGTTCTGAGCCTATAGGTTTGGCGTCAGAGAATCATAAATGTGTCTAATCCCATGATGAATGTGGCGCGACTCCCAAAGAACGCCCCAAATTGGAGTGCGACTGTTCATACAGAAAACTGGTTCAGCCCAGATGTCGCCCTTTTTTTTTTGCATATTGAAATCTGTGAGTGCCGTTGGATTTTTTTTTTTAGGCTTAGGAGGTAAGACAAGGCGATATGGCGACTCAGTGGTAAGCACTTCCAGCACTGGGGTCCTGGGTGCAAATCCAACCAATAACAACATCCATATGGAGTTTTCATGTTGTTCCTGTGTTTGCATTGATTTTCCTCTGGGTACTCTGGTTTTTATCCACACTACAAAGACATACAGTGAGGTCCAATGAGGACAGGAACCAATGTGAGTAATGACTATTTGTGTACAATGCTGCGGAATATGTTAGGACTATATAAATTTTAAATTAAAGAAATAAGGGAGTTGGTGTTGTATACATTGCACACATTATGTAGACAAGGTGAAAATATACCAACTTTCTATAGTTTCTATACTATACTAGAGCAGGATTTAAATTATTTACCCTCTCCCTCTTTCTCTCCCCCCCCCCCCCCTCCACTGTGTGTGTGTGGGATGTTCGTCTCCTGTCTGTCTTGTCTGTCCATTTAGTGGCCGAAGTCAGAATTTGCTCATCATCTTGATCGGGACTCATAAAGTCCCTTAAGCTCAGGGGCCAATTTTTCTTTTCATACCGTTTTCTCTATGATACACTGGTATTCTATGGTTTATTTATTATATTCTGTTGCCTTGTTTGTATTTAATGGTGATATTTTTGAGCACTGTTATTTTTTCACCATTAACAATCCATATGTGAGTTTATTTGTTCCTTGATTGATTTGACCTTATTCTACGGACATCTGTTCTTTTACATCACAAGTTGGCTCATGATAGACAATGTGATACATATCATGTGTCAATCTGCGATTTTGATTAAATTTAATAAAAACCTTTTGGTAATAAATATAAAAAAAAAAAAAAAAAAAAGAAATTTAAATTATTTACAAGATATTACACATACTTTCAGGTTTGGGCTGGCCCATATTAGACATGGGGAAAAACCAGGTGGGTCCTGAGCATGGTGGCCTGAGGCTGCTTTTTAGGTAGAAAGGCAGAGAAAGAGAGGCAGAAAGCAGCCATATGTAGTAATCTACAGTAGTTGTAGAATAGGCCTTAAGAATCAACTCCACTGATGGGCCCCAAGAATAAACTCCACTAGTGATCCCCAAGAAACAACTTCACTGGTGGGCACCAAGAATCAACTCCACTGATGGACCCCAAGAATCAACTCCACTGGTGGGCCCCAAGAATAAACTCAACTGGTGGGCCCCAAGAATAAACTCAACTGGTGGGCCCCAAGAATCATCCCCAATGGTGGGTCCAGGAAAAAACTTCACTGGTGGGCCCCGAGAATCAACTCCACTGTTGGCTCCAACAATCATCTCCACTACTGGTCCTCAGGCACCCCAATCCAAAACATTGATACTTTGCAATTATTATGAAGAAGTAGGATAAATTTCACAACCTCTTCCACAGGTCTAGGCCTACGATATGTACTCAGAGTCAGAAGGAACCAGTTTAATTCTGCACTAATTAAAAACAGCCTTGGTGAGATGCGAGGCATACACAGCCAAGATGGAGGCAGTCACCACTCCCAGCACTACAATGCATGTTACAGTGCCCCCTTCAATACAGATAATTGTTGAAAAAAGGGAAAGAGACTTTACTTTTGTGATAAGATGCATTGAAGCCTCTTCCTGAAACAGTTGCATCAGAAGCAAAATATAAGAACATAGCATCTCCAGAGGATCGAATTGGTCCAGGAACTTCCCGACCACAAATGGTGGCAAGTTCAGGGGCATTGTTGTTGTCTCCTAGAAACAAAAAAAATATAATATATGTTAATAGTATTAGATAGTAAAATTTCCATAATAATAATAATTGTAAATCGCCTGCATAGACATTGACTCAGGAGATAACATTCTGGATGTATGCAGCCACCAGTAGAGGGAGCTACAGAGCTAACAGCATACTGTGTTATTGTTCAATGTATAACAGCATGCAGCAAGTCTACTAAATCTCTTTATACAAGGGTTTTAGAGTTATGTATTTGAGAAATGGAGCTCCAATCGCCATAAACACATATAAAGAAACTAATCAGCGCAGAATTTTGAACATATGATGTTTATATAAATAAGAAAATAGTTCATGTCAATCTTATTTATTCCATCCTTATAAATGATTCACCCCCTTACCATCTCTGATGACGAGCATGTCATTATTGCATGTGCTATGTGCTTCAATATCCACTGACAGGAGATTCAGCTCCACTGTAGACTCAGGAGACCTGATCACCCAGGTGCACTCAATCCTTGGAGCATACATATTTGGCCATCCGGGGGAGAAGAGAAATAATGGTGTTTCTCCAGTCTGTAAAACTCCCCCACATGCACCTGGAAAGAAAACGTGATAATAAGTGGGTAAATATCCATTTATCCTTTTGGCTGTCTGAGGAAAAAAGAAAAGTAGCGCCCCCAAACTTAAATTCAAAATGAAAAAGTGCAAGAATGGACCTAAAGGTATGTCTCAGTATATATACACTATCAATATCTACCAATATACTCCCTCTACAATCACAGAAGGTAGCCACCTAAAAGAACATTTAACTGAGCTCTAAAGGGATGTTGTAACCATGCTGTTTCACTGAGTCTGCTCTTCATGGCCAGCTTCAGGTTCCCACTTTCTGTTCAGGCTGTGGGCAGTTCTATAGCTTTAGACTCCCACTTCCTGTTCAGGCTGTGGGTGGTTCTACAGCTTCAGGCTCCCACTTCCTGTTCAGGCTGTGGGTGGTTCTACAGCTTCAGGCTCCCACTTCCTGTTCAGGCTGTGGGCAGTTCTACAGTTTCAGGCTCCCACTTCCTGTTCAGGCTGTGGGCGGTTCTACAGTTTCAGGCTCCCACTTCCTGTTCAGGCTGTGGGCGGTTCTACAGCTTCATGCTCCCATGTCCTGTTCATGCTGTGGGCGGTTCTACAGTTTCAGGCTCCCACTTCCTGTTCAGGCTGTGGGCGGTTCTACAGCTTCAGGTTCCCATTTCCTGTTCATGCTGTGGGCGGTTCTACAGCTTCATGCTCCCATTTCCTGTTCAGGCTGTGGGTTGTTCTACAGCAGTGACGGACCTTTTAGCTCTGCTATTCCTAGCTCAGTTTATTGGAGTGACATTAGTAAACAGCAGAGTACAAGGCTACAGAGGTCTAAAGGGTTAACGTTTGTAAGTAAGAAACAAGCTCCTGTGCTGCTGGTAAGACACATTAGGGAGTGACGTCACCATCCCGACCACTACTACAGCACAGAGAGGTGGACAGTAACCTAGACAAGCTTGTATACACAAGCAGGAGATAAAAACTGCTCTGACTCTAAAATTAAGCAAAATCAGAACAGCGATGTGTTTGGTAATAATCTTTATCTATCTTTACCTACATGCTTAAAGCTTATCAATTAAATGGGAGTACTCCTTTAAGGACAATGTTCCCCTGAAACTTGTTCATTCTTCATCAGATTTTTTAGGAATGTTGACAGTTTCCATTCCTCATTATGAAAGTCATTGTCAGAACAGACAATAAATATGGGTTTCATTGATTATTCACCTTGCCTAAGGTGAAAGCTAAAGACTATTTCCAGATATATTGCTGTTCTGCTGTTGCTTCTCTTTAGAGTTACAAGCAGATCTCCTGCTTTTGGACACAAGCTTCCTTAGTTATCGGCCACCTGTCTCTGCTGTCACAGGCTGAAGCAGTGGATGGTCACTTCTTGTTGTATTCCTTATCTTGAAATACAGGAGCGTGTGTACATTACTTACTGACAAGCTTTAACCCTTTAGAGCTCTGTAGACTTGTGCAATACAGCTGACAAACCTCCAGCACTGTTACTGTAACTGGATCAGTTAGGAATAGCAAAGCTAATATTCCAATCACTGCTATAGAACCACCCATGTCCTGACCAGGAAGTGCGAGCATGAAGATGCCCGCGGCTCTTTAAAATATCATGGTAAGAAAACCCCTTTAATACAGTCTATTCCTTAGATAATGTAAACTTATATTAGGCAGTTTACAATGTGCTAGATTTATAGATTGTATGTTAAAAGTATTTAGGGCGACATGTATGAATCTCGCCGCGTCGGAGCGCACGTTTTCGGCAGTTTTCTGGCGAAATTTGTGCCTCATGTATGTCGGCGCCCGAGGTGCGCTCATACATGCGGTGTAAAGTTCGCCTCGCCAGTGTGTGGAGCGCAAGTGCGGGACTTAGGCGTAGAAGGGACAGCACCTAACATGTATTCCGATTCGAAAAATCATTAAAGATTTCCGTGCGGCATGGAGTATGAATCAAAAAACGCCTTTATTAGGTGTAAAACATTATCAGAAAAAGAGCTCAAACCTACTAAAAAAATACATAAATAAAATCACTTTCCAAAAATCAAGAACGGCGCTATATCGGGAATTTGGATATTGGAAATTGCCGGGAAATACAGTAATTAAAATTCTGTAAGCTATTCTCATTGGTCGGCAGAAACCAGCCAATCAGAATAGGAGCGACAGTGACCTATTAAAACCTATGGAGAAGTACTGACCAATCAAAATCAAAGGCGGGACAGTTCAAAATACAGTAAAAATGCAGAAAAGAGCTGATTGGTTGAAGTTGCGGGGGCTTGGCTTTCCCGGCCAATCAGAATAGGAACGACAGGGACCCATTATAACCTATGGAGAAGTATTGACCAATCAAATTCAAAGGCGGGACAGTTCAAAATACAGTAAAAAGGCAGAAAAGAGCTGATTGGTTGAGCTAGAGGGGGCTTGGCTATCCCGGCCAATCAGAGCGCGAGCTACTTTCTCCCATTGTAGTCTATGGACAGATCGGGGCAATTAAATCTCAGCGCGGTGATGCATGGAGTATTAGTAAATAAATTGTTTTTATTAAGTGTAAAACATTCTCTGGAAAAGAGCTAAAACCTTCTATAAACATACAGAAATAAAATCCCTAACAACGCGTTTGTCGCCGAGACCGGCACAACATCAGGAATTGCGATATAGAGAATTGCCAGGAAATACAGTAATTCAAATTCTTTAAGCTCTTCTCATTGGTCGGCAGAAACCAGCCAATCAGAATAGGAGCGACAGTGAACCGTTATAACCTATGGAGAAGTATTGACCAATCACAGGCAAAGGCGGGACAGTTGCATTAGAAAACGCTCTGATGGGTTTTCTAATGGAATCTGTAATAAAACTGTACATGGCCGAAATCAAATGATAAGACTCATTAAGTTGTACGACTCTATAAATGAACAATAATATGGGGGTAACGAAAATAAAGAAATAAAAATGAATTCATTGAATTCATATTTATTTATTTGTTTATTTTCGTTACCCCCATATTATCGTTCATTTTATATACAGATCGGTACAACTTAATGAGTCTTATCATTTGATTTCGGCCATGTACAGTTTTATTACAGATTGCATTAGAAAACCCATAAGAGCGTCGCTCGCTCTCCCATTGGTCCAAATAACCGCGCCTCTTTTAACTTAGCCAATCACAAACAGAGCTCGCTCAGCATTTCTTTTCCCCATAGCACTCTATGAGAAGGTAGCTCAGCCGCTGATTGGCTAAGCTGGAAGAGCCCCTCTTCCCCCAACCAATCACAGTACTAGAATATTTCCCATAGAAAGTAATAACTTTTAGGGCGCCCTCCTATCGCGCCCTTCTTTCTCCACTCATAATAGACGCACTACATATGATTGGTGGATTCATATCTGCCGCCTGGGCTCAACCAATCAGCTCTTTTCTGCCTTTTTACTGTATTTTGAACTGTCCCGCCTTTGCATTTGATTGGTCAATACTACTCCATAGGTTATAATGGGTCCCTGTCGCTCCTATTCTGATTGGCTAGTTTCTGCCGACCAATGAGAAGAGCTTGTATTTCCCGGCAGTTCTCTATATCGCAATTCCTGATGTAGCGCCGGCCTCGGCGACAAACACATTGTTCGGGATTTGATTGATTTATGTTTATAGAAGGTTTCAGCTGTTTTTCAGAGAATGTTTGACACCTAATAAAAATGATTTTTTTAATCATACTCCATGCCTCACAGCGCTGGGCGCCGAGATTTCATTGCCCCGATCTGGCCATAGACTACAATGGGACAAAGTAGCTCGTGCTCTGATTGGCCGAGATAGCCAAGCCCCCACTAGCTTAACCAATCAGCTCTTTTCTGCATTTTTACTGTATTTTGAACTGTCGCGCCTTTGCATTTGATTGGTCAATATTTCTCTATAGGTTTTAATGGGTCCCTGTCGCACCTATTCTGATTGTCCAGGATTGCCAAGCCCCCGCTAGCTCAACCAATCAGCTCTTTTCTGCATTTTTACTGTATTTTGAACTGTCCCGCCTTTGAATTTGATTGGTCAATATTTCTCCATAAGTTTTAATGGGTCCCTGTCGCTCCTATTCTGATTGGCCAGCATTGCCAAGCCCCCGCTAGCTCAACCAATCAGCTCTTTTCTGCATTTTTTACTGTATTTTGAACTGTCCCGCCTTTGATTTTGATTGGTCAATACTTCTCCATAGCTTATAATGGTTGCCTGTCGCTCCTATTCTGATTGGCTGGTCTCTGCCAACCAATGAGAAGCGCTTACAGAATTTGAATTACTGTATTTCCCGGCAATTTCCAAGATCCTAATTCCTGATATAGCGCCGTTCTAGATTTTTGGAAAGTGATTTTTTTTTTATGTTTTTTTTTTTTTTTTTTTTTAAGGTTTGTGCTCTTTTTGTGAGAATGTTTTACACCTAATAAAATTGTTTTTTTTTTTATCATACTCCATGCCGCACGGAGCTGAGCGGCGAGATTTCTTTTGCGATCTTCTGTACGTTTCCTCTCATGTTACGATCTCGCTTCAATTCGCCTCCGCCGGAGCATTTAGACCAGAATCAACCAGGTCTGCCTGTCGGAGCTGCAATGCGCCTCACTTTTCCAACCCGAGATCATACATGCCTCGGAGTATTCGAATGAGCCGTGTCCCGTCCCAGAACGCCTACACCGCACCCACACCGTGCCCATTGCCCGCCCCTTCATGTGAGGCGCAGCCGAAAGTGGCGAACGCTGCGCCTAACATCGCATCCCTGCATCCGACAGGGGATTCGGGCCGGTGAGGCGCAGAATACGCCAGAAAACAGGCGCAAATCCCGTTCATACATGTCGCCCTTAGTCTTAGTTTACACTATAAATTAGTTGGCTCAAACATTTACTCAAACATTTCTGATTGCCTTCCTGTTTCCAGGCGGCTCAGGATTCATACCTGGGGCTATGGTAGGTAGTGGTTCAGGTGACACGTTGACCGCAGTCCATTCCAGCAGAAAACCCTTTTTGTTAATAGTACTGTCACTTAGGAACTGAATAGTCACTGCACTGCCGAAGGAGTAGAGGGCAGGAGGAGAGGTGACCCCGCAATAAGTGCCGATGATATGATAGTGGGTGTCAGGTCCATCAAATATCTGCATGAAAAAAACTGGATTACTCAAAAGTAAGAACAAACATAATTATATTAGTGTTGCAATTTGGATTCAGGTCAAAGTCAAATTCACCTTGAATCCGAGCACTTCGGTTCAGGTAGGCCGGGATCAATTTATGGTGAAAATTGCAAAAATAAAACCTGTACCCATAAATCTTAACCTTAAAGGGATTTTGCCACCAAGTGATTTCATTACCTCTTATCTTCTCAGGGGCGAATATAAACAAATCATGCTGAGTCAGGAAAGGCTGCAGGGGTGAGAGGGAGGGGTGAGCAGAGAGGGAGGAAGCAGGGAGCGTCTCTAAAGTTTACTCAAATAATAACATTACAACAGTGGATTCTCTATACATCAGACAGCCTCGTACACTGCACTTTCTCCCCAGCCCCTTGCAAGCTCCTTCATGTTCCCTGTCATCAGATAAGAAGTGCAAACACGCAAGCGTGGCCAGATCAGCTCCTGTCAGCTCCTGGTCGTGTCTAATGTAAACTTTCAGGAAACTAAGGGGGACTGAGCAATGCTGTAGCGCTCACAGCCTTCACTTTTTGTAATCACATTTATTTAGAAAAGTGATTAAATACCCATTTTGGAGGATCCCACGTCAACATTACATCGTGGCAAAACCCCTTTAACTTTAAGTTGGGGTAATTTACCGGTGCCTGTTGCCCCTGGTCCCATGACACTTGTACTTGACTTTTCTATCCTTCTAACGTCATGTCTAATGGCGCTTATGGTTTAACCTCACCTTATTGTACACTAAAGTGAGCTAGACTGGAAGTGACACCGGATGTGACTTCATAATGTGGCACCACAAGACTGGAAACGACAGGGACCAGGGGCGTAGTTATAGGGGGTGTAGCGGTAGCAGTTGCTACTGGGCACTGCAGCCTGCGGAGCCCCAGAAGCCCATCTTTCACATAAGAAGACACCAGTATTGCAAATGGCGCATGGTAACTGGGAGACCCCCTTTCACTTTTTGCACTAGGGCCCAAGAGCTTGAACTTATGCCTCCGACAGGGACCGGAGGCGACAGGGTTCCCTAAATTAAGCTTTGCAAACCATTTAAAAAAAAATCTCACCCTAAACCCAAATTAGGGTTGGGGTTATATTTATGGTTAGGATTATGCCTAGATTTAGGCTTAGAGTTAGAACTGGAAAATATGGGTATGAATTATCTAGGGCATTAGCTAAAAACAATACTGACATGCTGCAACTCACAGTTCTCTTAGGCACAGTTTAAAGAGGCATGAAACTCGCATTTGGTGGGATTTACAAACATTAAAAAATTATCTGGAAAAGAACATGATTCCACGGGGCCTGAGGCTCAAAAAGATCCCTACAACGATATACAATGAGCAGTTCGTCTCTGATTGGAATGAGATTTTGTCATCCTGTTCTATCAAACTTATACAACTCATTACTAAAAATGAAGAACTTAAATTACAAGAAATTTCAAAGGAAATAAAAGAATTGGAAACCTCCATAGTGGAATATCAAGACCTATCCACCTATTCGGAAGAAGTCCAAAAAATGAAGGACAATATTTCTAATCTTGAAAATGCAATTATGGAAAATAAGAAATCTAAATTTAATAGAGACATGCAGGATTATGCACTGAATCAAGTGTACGAATGGGGGAGAAGAACTGCATACATTGGTCAACCAAGATCCATTTTGAAACAAAAAAAGAGACATCATAGAAATAAGAACAAGAGAGTTAGTTTTGGCTCCACAGACTCAGACATGTCAGAGTCTAATCCTGACACGTCGAGAGATACCTCCCGTGACCACTCATCTCAAAGCGATAATGGAGCAAGTACATCATATTATAAAATGGCACATAAGAACAAGAATAAAAGAAACAATCGCTCAAAAAACGAGGACGCAGAGGAGGTCGCAAACACCACAAAGGATCTTCTACGGATGCAAACGAGGAAACAGGACAACAAGAAAATATAGATCCAATGGTTGCAGTTCATAATATTTCATCGATAACTCTCACAACAGAAGAAGAACAAGTACTGTCCCTCGGCTTAAATTTTGCAGTCAAGAACAATTTTCACCTAGTCTCTACCATCAAAGACATTAACAAATTTGTGCGCAACCTTACCGTCAGAAGACATTTTCATCAAGATGATAATATACAAAATACGCCAGAGGGCGCAATTCCTAATCAATACCAGGGACTAAAATTTCAGGAACAAATTTCCCTATTGACTCTCCAAGAATTACACTGTGAGGCCAACTCTGAAGATTTCCAATTATCTATGCAACCAGAAATTTTTCACATGAGCAACCAGGACTTCTATCCAGTGCAAACTAGGACTGAGGCCATGGATCACTTTCAGCTCCTGGTTGAAAGAGATCTTCGGGCACTACAAAACAATCAATTAGGGAGTAATATGTCCAACCTTACAGTTAAGCAAAAATCAGCCCTAAAACGCTTGAAAGATGTAGATAGCGTTGAAATCAGAATGGCAGACAAGGGGGGCAAAGTGGTTATTATGGATACAGATACTTATCATAAGGCGCTGTTAAACTTATTATCAGATACCACCACGTATAAACAACTGCCTGGGGACCCTACAATAAAATTTAATGTCAAGATTTCAAAATTAATAGAAGAGGGATTACAATTAGGTGTCCTTAATCAAAAACAGGCTGACTATATATACAACAAATTTCCAGTAATACCAGTCATTTATGGTGTCCCCAAGATTCACAAGAATCTCCTTGATCCTCCCATGCGACCCATAGTATCGGGCATAAATTCTATTACAGAAAGATTGTGCCAGTGGGTAGATGCCCTTCTTCAAGCCTTAGTCAAGCGAGTTCCAGGGTTCCTTCAGGACACACGAGATGTCCTGGTGGCCATGCGTAACATCGTTTGGACGGACAAATTAAGCTGGATCACTTGTGACGTTGAGTCACTATACACCAGCATTCCCCATCAAGTAGCTATTCTGGCACTTCAGCATCATCTATCTCATTATAGTGGGTATGCACCAAATTTACAATTGTATATTGTGGATGTTGTTGTTTTTCTCATGGCTCACAATTATTTTATGTTTAATCATAAATTTTATTTACAGCTTACAGGGGTTTCAATGGGGGCCAAATATTCCCCCTCCCTGGCAAATTTAACCATGTCATGGTGGGAGGAACAATACATCTACTCGATACAAAATCCATTTTTGGAGCAGTTGGAGTGGTACGGTAGATACATTGATGATCTCCTCATATTGTGGGGGGGAGATGTATCTGCCGTGCCCTCCTTCGTGTTCTATTTAAACAATAACCCATGCACTCTCGTATTTACTCATTTACACAATACCTGCTCGGTAAATTTTCTAGACTTACATTTAGAGGGTATCCCTAACCAAGTTATTTCAACTAAAACTTACAGAAAAAGTAGTGCCGGCAATACCATATTGCATTTTTCTAGCTACCACACTAAGTCCACAAAAATTGCTATCCCCTATGGGGAACTGATTAGAGCTAAACGCAACTGCAGTTCTCAAGATGACTATAATTCTGAATCCCAACAGATATGTACTAGATTGATAAGTAGAGGCTATCCACAACAGCTATTATCAACAGCGTTGAAAAAAACACAAAATAGGAATAGAAGAGAATTATTGGTACAAAAACAAAAACATTTATCAAGAAATAATACACCGACACTTGTATTGGATCACACTAAACAGTTTAATACAATTAAAAATATTGTGTACAAATATCTCCCCATTTTATATGGAGACACAGTGTTGGACAATATATTGTCCAAAGGATGTAAAATTGTACCAAGGAAAGCCAAAACCCTTGGCAATTTACTTACCTCCAATACGTTTGATGATCGCAATAAACACTCTACCTGGCTCCATTGCAAAGGATTCTTTAAGTGCGGACTAAGAAAGTGCCGCACATGTTCCTTTGCATGTCCTGGTAAAGAATTTACAAATATGCTAGGGAATCAAAAATACCCTATCAAACAGTTCATTAACTGTAATACCCAAAATGTAGTCTATCTAGCTTGGTGTTCAGAATCAACCTTCTAATATATGCGCACCACCAAAAGCTTAAGATCAGATTTTTGGAACATGTAAATGATGTTACCAATTCATCAGATAGAAATAAATCTTGCCCTTACACGACATTTCATAAGCAACATAATTTCAGACTGCAGCATGCTTAAAATCGAGCAATTGAAAAAAAGTTTGTAGGCCACTAAGAGGCGGTGACATAGTGCGATTCCTGCGTAACAGGGAAGCGCACTGGATTATAGTGTTGAACACCACCACACCGCAGGGTCTCAATGTCAAAAGAGAATCTCTTTGTTATTATTAGGTGTTATTGTTGCATCTCTCTGACACACATATTTAAATCTAACTGCATTATTTCTGCTTGCATGTTGTGCCATCCACTCTTGTTTTTGTTGTTACTGCTTATCCATGTGCCGGCGCGCATGCGCAGCAACTCTTCCCTTTCCAGGTTACGCTTCATCCTTGCTAGCGCGCATCACCGGAAATACGTATTCTCACTTCCGGTACGCGACCTGGAGTATTTGCTGCGGCGTGCGTGTCCACACACAGGATAGCAGGTAATTTACATCTTTAATTATTATGTAATTGGTTTTGATCTTATATATACCATGATCTTAGATGTCTTCAGTAGTGCTATGACTAAGGGCGCACTCTAAGCCCGAAACGCGTCAGCATTAACTACCTCCACTTGTAGGGGGACCACCGCTACCCATGTCTCTCACTCCAGCAGTTGTATACTTTGCTGATTTTATCTCTGTTATTCTTCAATAAACCTTGGATGTTTTATCTCTACTGGATCGTGCTGGACCTTCTACCATTTTTCTACAGTTTAAAGAGGACATTATCAACTATTCTGTCACGTATATTTTAGCAACTGTATTTCATTAAATAGGAATTTTGAGGCATTCACATTACCCTTTAGAAAATGAAACAAATGTTGATCACTAGACTTCATAATAGGTGGGTTCCCAGAAGTGGAACCTGTACCTATTAGACATTTTTGGAATGTTCGGTGGATATCCTGTGAATATGCCATTAATGGCTAAGGTAGGAACCCTCCATTTTATAAACATAATAAAATTCTCTTGTCCATAATGTTAATAAATTATAGGGGTTTAATTGGAAACCTACTCGTAGGCTGTCATAACGGCAGGCTGCATGGTCTTCAATGTCTATTTCCAAAACTCGAATCTCAATGATGCGACCTGATTCCACGTTGACTTTCCAGACGTAGTTAGAATGGGATGGGTACTGCCTGTGCCACAGCGGAGATGCGATCTGTCCATAGGTTCCTTCTATATTGTTCCCAAATACTAAAGACATTGAGTACAAATAGATCAGATTTTACAAAAGTGACACATTCTTCTTACTATAGGAAGTTCCACTGTACTCAGGGTTGGACATACCATTGGGGTAACACCCATAAACATATACAATGCACAGCACTTGGTTATGGTGGGGAGTGCTTGTGGAAGCGTCCTTACTTTACAAGTAATGAAGGATCCTCAGCACATACCAGCTTTGCGTTTCAAGTGAATGATATTTTACAGTGTATACAATATACAGTCCATACAATTCAAGTACTGGTTCTTGTTGGTAAAGGATCCCAGAAGGTCTGGGGATCATGAATTGAAATAACGTTTCGGTTGCTTGACGACCTTAGTCATACATATCACGTTTAAAGATAAGAAAGGAATTGTAGTGGTCACAATGTAGGTAATGTAATATGGTGGTAGCCCAATACAATTCCATTCTTATTTCAGATACCTTAATGTGATCTGTATGACTAAAGTTGGTCCAGCGGTGCAGGTCACATGGCTCTTCCAGACCGTGGTCTAGACTGTCCATTACTTTGTGCAAGTCGGGAAGCCAGTTCTCGTGATCTAGTTGTGATTTTAACATGCAGATTGAAAGTACGGCTCTCTAAGATGGTGTCGGGCCTGAAGCAAATGCCCCTTGTAACCTTCCTAAAACACAGCTCCCACTCACTTGTTCCATATGTTGTGTTGACTACCATCCAACGTCTCGCCTACTGTCTATCCAAGTTTTGACTATCCTTTTACCTTCCTGCTCAGTTCTACAAGACTTGTCTTGACCACACTTCTTTATATGATGTTACAGAATAGATACCGAACAGAGAAATGTGGCTTTTCAGGTCAGTCATTCACATGAATGTAATACCAGGGCTGCCAAAGTGGTAACTGTTTGCCCCTCTGTTCTATGACATTCATATGCCCCATTTAGGGAAAAAATAGGGGGACACACCATTTAAATTTGAGGGGGGAAAAAAATTTCTGGAAGGTTTGTCTGGAGGAGTGACAAGTACTGATGCCACAATATGTAACACCAAGGAAACTCTTAACTGTATTTGGGCCATTTCCTTACCTTTACCTAGGTCATACTGAAGACAGGACATAAACCTTGGTACAAATGTATTCAGGACGGTAATTAGGGTAAAGGTAAGTAGTAATCTAGGGTTAGATCTATATTGTTGCCTTTTTCTAGGTTGAGTGCTGTATGAATGGCAGGGTAGGGATTCTTTTGACAGGGTTTGAGAAATTGGTGATTCATCAACACTTGACCATGGGATCTGCCTAAGGATACCAACAAAGTAAGAATCACCACCTTCTTTGAAAAACAGAGACTAACTCAAGCTATCTGGTTAAACTAAGGTTGCCACAGCCCAGCCGGTGTTTCTACCAGGAGGCTTGTGTCAGTATTAAACTTGTATTGACGCTGTGAAGTATGGCTAACTTTCTGTCGGAGATATAGCTAAGGAGGATTCCCGAGCTATACCTCCAAAACTTACACCTCCTATCCCACTGTACATAAATGTACAGTTAGATACATTACCCTTATATTGCTAGCAGGCACCTGACATCTAAAATATGTGTTGGGTCACTGAACGCAGTATCAGAGCTGCAGAATATGATTATACCGTGTTTTTCCAAAAATAAGCCCTTCCCACAAAAATAAGCCCTAGCTCTTTTTTTTTTTTTTTTAATGAAAATAATATAAGACCCTGTTTTATTTTTGGAAAAACATGGTAATGCTTATTGGAAAGTGGGTAACCACAAAATCCCAGATATGTAACATAAACTCCTTCACTGCAGTCCACCAAGGATCTTTGTGCTAACCTCTTCTCTGCCCTAGACCAACCCGGGTTGTTACATTAATAACTTTACTGCCCTAGACCAGTGGAGATCCTTACATTAACTCCTTCACTGGCCTAAACCACAGGGATGTAGCACTAGCCTTTCCAATACCCTCCTCAAGGGATCCATACATTAACCCCCTCACTGCTCTAGACGACCAGATATGCAGCAATAACCCTTTCAGTGCTCTTCACCATGGATCCATAAGTAACCCGGTCACTGCCCTAGACCACTAAGAATCCTTACTTCTTTTTTGAACTAGGTTTTGGCTATTTTTACTGCAATATATGCCCAAATCTACTGTATGTTCGATATATAAAGTATATACAGCTGTAAAACAGATCAAATGTAGACTGCATCTGCTCTCTCTCTCGACTCTTTATCTAAAATTGTTTACAAATACTGAACATCCCAAACCAAGCCCCAACCCACTATGACCCAAACCACGCCACCCATGATTTACCCATAAGGAACATGGCCGATATGTTTTTGGTAGAAAAGGTGATGACCCTAGGTCCAGGTGTTGAGCCCAATAACACTTCCTAATCTGATATTATGTGACCCTTTTTGTTCATAAAAGGTTACTATCTCTACCTACTATCATTTCATAAGTTTTTATGCACACGTCTTACAAGCTATAACCTAATATTTGAATAGTTAGGATACGATACAGTAATATAGCAATTGCTGTCTGAGTGAATTGTTCTCCTGTAATAACATTTAATTATTGAACGCCAGTCTACTTTTTTCTTTTTTTATCTCAACTTTTCATATAATTTATATTTTTTGTTTCTTTTCAGAACAGATAGAAATTAGTGGCATTTACATACTTACAGTGGGAGAACGTGGCTTGGAATCCAGCGCCGCTGACAGAACCATCAGACACAAACTTTACCCAGAGAATGTGGCCAACGATTGAGGTAACATTACTTGGCAATGTGCTGCCACAGAAACGTCCTAAGAATGTGCCCGTATTATTTGCTTCTCTGATTTCCACGTAATCACTGGTACAGTTGTCACTCATTTGAAGTGAGAATGACCTGAGGAAAGCGCAAATACAGGAAGATTATAGGAGTCCTAACATCACCTAACTAGAATACTTGCCAGGACTATCCCAGGAACTGGCTCTTAAAAGGGTGGCACTTATGTAATTGCTGGGTATTGGGAGGAAGGGATGACGAAGGACTCCCTGCTGTATCAGGTTATTTCTAGGAGCCTCCAAATGCAACTATAATTTTATTTTTAAACATTGCTAACTATGCACAGGTTTTTTTCTGACTAAATAGACACTATTTATAAAGTGACTGTAATAACAGCACAATGTCAATCAGCTGCCTCTAAGGCCAGCACGCAGGGGCGGAACTAAAAAGTTTGCTATGGGGCTCAGGCTCCTCTAGTTACGCCCCTGCCAGCAGGATATAGTTATGTATTAAAAGAAGCATGGACACGTAGTACAGGAATGTAATCCTACACCTCTACATAGTATTGATGGGGTCTTATCTGGAATATACAATCCAGTTTATACGACAGAACATGGCACACTCATTTAGTGCAACATATCAGTAAACAGGCGCCGCCACGCCAGTTTTGGGATGCATTAAATGAGTGTATAGTGCGTGTGAACGAATGAACCTGTCAAATGCACCTAATTGATGCACCTAATCTAGGCACATAGCATTATGTAGGCGCAGAGCATATCATTGCTAGCATATTTGATGCGCCTACTTTAGCCATATTCAAATGTGTCGTGCCTGGCATATAATGCGCCTAGTTTTGGTGCACGACAGTTCATTTATATAGAGAATAGGGTATCAACAGTTTTTTGGTGCAAAATACACCAAAAATGGCGCCGCCCTAATGGGATATGTCGGCCTAGACTTGGTGGAGGAGTAAATTTTTAGATATTGTCTAGTTCTGTAGCTTGATATTATTTCAGTATTGTTTCCCCCCCATACACTTGACCAAAGACACCGTTGGGCCTCATACTGTATAGCGTTTAGAACACAAACTAACACACGGGGCTCTATGGAAAACCCGTGCAGCAGTCCTCACTGCAACATGTTCATTCTTCCGTCCGGTTTTCGGATGGAATATGAACAAGTCAATGTGAAGGGGGGAGGGCTTTTCTCTGCTAATTGCGGAGAAAAGCCTTCCCCCGCAACCGTGGGGATGGCACACAAACCGGACAAATACCGGGGGGTAAATCAACCGGTATTTGTCCATTGCCGTGTAAACGGGCCCTTATATGTAGTGTGCCTTATATGTAGTTTGCCTTATATTTAGTGCGCTTTACATCTAGTTCATCTTATATGTAGTGTGCCTTATATGTAGCATACTTTAAATGTAGTTTGCCTTATATGTAGTGTGCCTTATATTTAGTGCGATTAGCTGTAGTTTGCTTTAAATGTTGTGTGCCTTATATGTAGTGTGCTTCATATGTAGTTTGCCTTATATTTAGTGCGCTTTACATCTAGTGCATCTTATATGTAGTGTGCCTTATATGTAGTGCGCCTTATATGTAGTTGCCCTTATATGTAGTGCGCTTATATGTAGTGGCCTTATATGTAGTGTGCTTTATATGTAGTGCGCCTTATAGTGTGCCTTATAGTAGTGTGCCTTATATGTAGTGGGCCTTATATGTAGTGGGCCTTATATGTAGTGGGCCTTATACGTAGTGCGCCTTATACGTAGTGCGCCTTATACGTAGTGCGCCTTATACGTAGTGCGCCTTATATGTAGTGCGCCTTATACGTAGTGTGCCTTATCTGTAGTGTGCTTTATACGTAGTGCGCCTTATACGGAGTGCGCCTTATATGTAGTGCGCATTATATGTAGTGCGCCTTATATGTAGTGCGCCTTATATGTAGTGCGCCTTATATGTAGTGCGCCTTATATGTAGTGCGCCTTATATGTAGTGCGCCTTATATGTAGTGTTCCTTATATGTAGTGCGCCTTATATGTAGTGCGCCTTATATCGTAGTTGCGCCTTATATGTAGTGCGCCTTATATGTAGTGCGCCTTATATGTAGTGCGCTTTATATGTAGTGGGCCTTATATGTAGTGCGCCTTATATGTAGTGCGCTTTATATGTAGTGCGCCTTATATGTAGTGCGTCTTATATGTAGTGCGCCTTATATGTAGTGCGCTTTATATGTAGTGCGCCTTATATGTAGTGTGCTTTATATGTAGTGCGCCTTATATGTAGTGCGCTTTATATGTAGTGCGCCTTATATGTAGTGATCCTTATATGTAGTGCGCCTTATATGTAGTGCGCCTTATATGTAGTGCGCATTATATGTAGTGCGCCTTATATGTAGTCACGCCTTATATGTAGGCGCCTTATATGTAGGCGTTTCCTTTAAACTAGTGAAAGAGGGAGACAATATTAATATCATTTACAGCATGTGACCTTCAATGTCTGCAAGGGTCCACTGAAAGGGAAAGGGCTATGCCGCACTTTAACTGTGTCATCAAGCGTTTTTAACCTTTGTAATTTTAAACAATTAGAGCATGACACATTATGTAGAGTAATCCTAGTAGTTACATGATACGTGGTGTTTGCTAATGTTCCAGCGTTATAATTTATTGAAGTTATTTGTCAAGGAGTCTTCTGCCATATGTAATTTCCTTCCTGTAGACCATAAAAATGAATACAATATGAATGAGGCTTACATGAAAGACAGCATGGCCGATTGCCAGTAGAGCTGAGAATGCTCCAACACACTCCGTATTTTCCGGATAATTGTGGGTAAAGGGCTTTAAGTATCGCCCTTTTTTGTATGCGCCCTTAGAGTGCCTTTATGTGTGTGCTATATATGTATTGGGCCTTTAAGAGGTGCGCCCTTTTATGTAGTGTGCTTTAACGTAGTGCCGCCTATATGTAGTGCGCCTTATTGTAGTGCGCCTTATTTTTAGTGCGCCTTATATGTAGTGCGCCTTTAGTAGTGCGCCTTATAGAGTGCGCCCTTTAAGAGTGCGCCTTTTTTGTATGCGCCTTTATGAGTGCGCCTTATATGTAGTTCTTTATACTTTTGGTGCTTTATAATAGTTGCCTTATACGTAGTGCGCCCTTTTTTGTAGTGGGCCCTTTTTTGTGTGCGCCTTTTATGTAGTGCGCCCTTTTAGTAAAGCGATTTTTATGTAGGGGCTTATATGTAGTGCGCTTTATATTAGTGGCCTTATATGTAGTGCGATTATTGTAGTGCCCTTTTAGTAGTGCGCTTTTTAAAAGTGTGCCCTTATATGTGTGGTCTTATATGTAGTGCGCCCCCCTTTTATGTATGCGCTTATATGTAGTGTTTTCCCTTTTATGTAGTGGCCTTATATTTAGTGCGCCCCTTTATTAGTGCGCCTTTTAGTTGCCCTTATTTTAGTGCGCCTTATATGTAGTGCGCTTTATATGTAGTGCATCTTATATGTAGTGCACTTTATACGTAGTGGGCCTTATACGTAGTGGGCCTTATACGTAGTGCGCCTTATACGTAGTGCGCCTTATCGTGTGCCCTTTACGTAGTGTGCCTTATATGTAGTGTGCCCCTTTTGATGGCCTTATTGTATGGCCTTATGTAGTGTTTTATGTAGTGGCCTTATATTAGTGGCCTTTTATGTAGTGCGCCTTATATGTAGGGCCTTTAAAAGTAGTGCGCCTTATATGGGGCCCCTTTTATTAGTGGCTTTATACGTAGTGGCCCTTTTTGTAGTGCGCCTTATATTGTGCGCCTTTTATGTGTGGCCTTTTATGTAGTGCGCCTTATATGTAGTGCGCCTTAATTAGTGCGCCTTTAGTATGCGCCCTTATATGTAGTGCGCTTTATATGTAGTGCGCCTTATATGTAGTGCGCCTTATATGTAGTGCGCCTTATATGTAGCGCGCCTTATATGTAGCGCGCCTTATATGTAGCGCGCCTTATATGTAGCGCGCCTTATATGTAGTGCGCCTTATATGTAGCACGCCTTATATGTAGCGCGCCTTATATGTAGGGCGCTTTCCTTTAAACTAGGTGAAAGAGGGATGATCAATATTAATATCATATTAACAGCATGTGACATCAATGTCTGCAAGGGTCCACTGAAAGGGAAAGGGCTGCACCACTTTAACCTGTGTCATCAAGGTTTTTTAACCTTCTGTAATTTTCAACAATTAGAGCAATGACAGACCTATGTCAGCAGATAATTCTAGAGTTAACATTGATACGCTCTGGTGGTTTGCTAATGTTCCAGGTTATAATTTACATTGAAGTTATTTGTCAAGGAGTCTTCCTGCCAGATGCTACATTTCCTTCCTGTAAGACCATAAAAATGAATACAATATGAAGAGGTTTACATGAAAGACAGCATGAGCCGATTGCCAGGAGAGCTGAGAATGCTCCAAACACACTCCGTATTTTCCGGATAATTGTCTGGGTAACCGGGACTGTTGAATGCTCCATTCTCCATATGTAATGTGCCTCCACATGCTAAAAGAGACCACAGTGTGCAAGTTAGACATGTTCCCTCTGGAAGTCAATAAGAAGGGGCTGAAGCTTTTCTAGGACCCCTGATTCGGGATGTCACTTTCCTCAGTACATGATATCACTGTATTCCCTAGTTAGAAAACAATATTTGGTTTTGCACATCCAAAAACTTTTTTGAAAAAATGAGCATAGGTGCACACTGGTGAGGCAGCAATATATATACACATTCCAATATCAGTAGCACACTATCAACTAAAATGTGTATGTATAATGCTGCCACAACAGTGCGCACCTATGCTCGTTTTTTTCAAAAAAGTTTTTGGATGTGCAAAGCCAAATATTGTTGTCTAGTTTGTGTGTGGAGGAGTGGCTGCCTCCTCGTTGTTTTTTCGCACTCCACCCACCTTCACAGGTTTTTAAATCAATGCAGTGTACTCAGTAGCTGGTGCCTCCACTCCCTGAGGTATGGAGGTCTGAACAAGCCCTAAAGAGAGATAACGTTAGTGTAGGAACCCACCGGCATTTGAAGTCCCCTTGAAGATTGGGAGGTGGGCTTAAGCAGTTTTGATAAAAAAATGTGAACCTCAAAAAATTTTTCATGTATCCTAAGTAGCAGAAATGCTTTTTCAAAAATTCCTGTCTTCCCTAGTAACATTTTTAGGTGGGGATAACAGGCCTTTTTGTCTGCAGTGACTGAAAAATAGACCTCTGGGCCGTCTTAAAGAAATAACAAACACATAAAATGCATATAAAACCAAACACTAATCTGCTTCTTCCTTATGATCATATCTGGTCTCACATTGCATATTAAAACTGAGAAATAATGAAATCTTCTTTATCCCACTCCATCGTACAATCTATTAAACAACTGTCTGCAGCAGGAGCCTCTCCCCTCTGCAATGTCTTTAGCAGGAGAAAACATGTAAAGTCTGCCTTCTGGCTAAGCTTTGCCCTCATCCATTCCTTAGATAAAAAATGGGACAAATCAGTAGATTCACTTCTGTGTTTCTCTGTCTTTCTACAAGACTGTTTGTTTCCGGGTCATGAAGAAAACCCGGGAACGAGGGCACACAATGAGGGCAAACGTTCATCTTGTTTAATTTTATTATATCCAGTATTTTCAGGTTTCGCGTTCCTCTGAATGTCAGGACCTTGTTACCTGACTTGTCATCCAACCATTTCTTTTCATCTTTCATAACCACTTGCTCAGAGATAACATTAGAACATTATTGTCAGTCTAAGTTTGGAAAACTTTATATTCATATTATTAATTTTTTAAACCTAAAGAGGTCGACCACTTTACATAATGCCTATATATATCCACTGATGAGAAGCTGATCACATGATGTGCTGCTGATCTGTGGAGGAATCTGCCAGCAAGCTGTTTCATTCAGCTACAGCGCCACCACAGGGAAAAAGAAGTATGACACAGGATTCTTCAATTGGAAGGTTGTCTGATAATACACAGGTGAATTGGATCCTCCAGAAAGACAAATAATGTATTAACTATCCAAACTGGCAAATAGATAAAGTTCCTGAACTGAGGGCCCCACTTTAGTAACTCATAGGGCGGCATGTATGAACGGGGCTGCGCCAGAAGTCTGGTGTATTTTCAACCCGACATCAGGCGCAGCCTCGTTTGCATTACGTTTGCGCCCGTGGCACTTTGTAATGCGCCTGAAATCAGGGGGCGTGCACTAAAACTGTACGAAGCTGCAAATTTATAGCCTCAGTACGACAAATTCAGGTGCATTACTGCTAGAACAGGTAGAGAACTTTCAAAGTGGTTTACCTGAGCCAGAAATGTCGTCTTAGGGCTAGAATGCGCCTGACTTATGACCCGCAGTAGAACAGGTTCATAAATCAGGCGCATTCTATACTATTATAATGTGCGTGAAATTTGGCACCAAATTTCATACATGCCGCCCTTAATTTAGTTTTGTTTTTTTTTTATAAATCATACAACCCTTTGGCATTTAAGAAAATTTATTTTAAATAATCTTTGGTTTCTCTCCAGTCAGAACATCTCTGCTATGAATATAAAATAATATGAATATTATGAGCCTCACCTGACAATGATGCTGAGTATGATGCACGGAAGCCCTTTCCATTTGTGTTATTATCGGAGACAAATCTGAGCACAAGGGCATTACCGAAAGACGTCACAGGATGGGGAAGTACTGTCCCACAAAAGCGACCTAAAAACAAAATGACAGGTAAAGCCATCAACCAGTAAATGTGAATTAATAGGTAAGAAAGTGTTCTGTTTTATTAATTTAATATACTTTATCATTTTTACTGCATACAGCCTCCAATAGGGGAAACTCATACTCATTTTCTTTCATATAGCTTACTCAGTGGGCTTGTATAAATCTGTATGCAGAGAGCTCTCCCTAGAGGCAGTTGCAGGTAAAGACTATTATAATGTCATGGCAAGCACGGGAAGTGGATCAGTGTGCCCAGCGCTTTGCGGCCACAGGACTCTTAGGCTATGTTCACACTGCGTAATTGTGGCATATACAGTACGCTCCGCAATTACGCCAGGTGTTTTAGAGTTGCGCTGGTCGGCAGGTATTCCCGCGAAGCGGGGGGCGGTAGCCTGCTAGGCCCATAGACTGTCATTACTCGCGGCGCTTAAATCACTTATCTGCGATCGTATTGTACGCCCGGGGAGAGAAGGCGTAATCGATAGTTCTCTATGAGAACTATGAATTACGTAATTTTGGCACGCATTTCGCTCCCATTAGAGCGCAAATATGACGCAAAATTCATGCCGAAATTACGACGTGTGAACATAGCCTTACCATCCATATGTCTGTGTAGTAAAGATGTGCCCACCCTTACCCTTCCACATATTTCATTCAACCAGAACTCTTCCCCATTTGGCCTAGGTGTTTTTAATTAGCAGGAGTCTGCACAAGAGTCACTAGTCTTTCTTTTTCAGATTGCTTGCAGGAGCCCATGGAAAGAGTGTTTCTGATCTCTTCTTTTTTGGTTTTGCTGCGGTGTTACTGTGATGCCTGTGGGGTGGTGCTGGGGGCTTGGCCTGGCAGCAGTTGTTTTTTTGGGCCACTGGGTTGCTCCGCACCCTGGTCTATTTTTTTCTGCAGCAATGGTCGTCATGTGGTGCTACATCCATAAGTGTCGCAACTAACAGATCACTGTGATGTGGCAAGTGGAATTATACCATGTGATAAAAAAGTAGACTAAAAACCTCATGTTCATTTTTGTCAATTTTTGCCAAGCAAGCAGTAAATCAACATATAGTGTGAGGATGTGCAGTTATGTTTTTTAATCCAGTCTTGTGAGGCAAATTTGCCAACCCCCACCAGTCACTAAAATTACTTAATATTCATTTGGATTTGTTCACACAACTGTTTTTGCACAATGACAATTTCAAAGCACAATCCAATCAGAATCCACATCTAAAATCCACCCCTTTTTGTATGAATTTTAGATACAGATTTTAAAATGGAAACAGATTTGATTCTAATTTTTAAAGGCAGATTTTCAGTGTGGATTTATAGGTTTTGGTTGTGGATTGGACACTGAAAAAACACTGAAACAAGGCCATACTCACAGCTCAAAGGCTGGATTGAAACTGAACCCAGCAAAGAGGCAACACTGGCCCCTATGCTTTTTAGGGAAAAATAAACAGATGCAGCTGATTACTGAGCAGTAGCTCACACACCTCACCACTAGAGGAACAACTAGACTGCACATTAAATTGACACATAGTATGCAAAAAAGCCACAGTACAATACATTGGGAGACTGCACAAATGCAAAAATACCGGTAAGACAACCACTCACACACCTTCAATATATGAGGGGCACCCGTTTATTGTTTTATCAATATGCAATTATAATACCAGCAACACCTTAGCACAACAGACTGAACTGGATGGACGTCTTGTCTTTTTTTGGCCTTACAAACTATGAAACTATGAAACCGCCCCCCTCATATATTGAAGGTGTGTGAGTGGTTGTCTTACTGGTATTTTTGCATTTGTGCAGTCTCCCCATGTAATGTGCTGTGGCTTTTTTGCATACTGTGTGAATAGGTGTCAATTTAATGTGCAGTCTAATTGTTCCCCTAGTGGTGGAGTATGTGAGCTACTGCTCAGCAATCAGCTGCACCTTTTTATATTTCCTAAATAACATAGGGGTTGGTGTTGCCTCTTTGCTGGGTTCAGTTTCAATCCAGCCTTTGAGCTGTGAGTATGGCCTTGTTTCAGTGAATTGGACACTGACTGTACAGAGATCTGTGCCAAATCATCACTGCTCCATACACAATTAGTCTATGGGACACGGAATGTAATCAGATTTGAATGCACAATTAAACATTAAGGGCGACATATATGAATGGGACTGCGCCAGATATCTGGTGTCTTTTCAGCCCGATATCAGGCGCAGCCCCATTCATACATGTTTAAATGTCTCATACGCCATTATCAGATGCAGGTCTGCCTCGCTTTGTAGTGCGCCCGTCTCGGGGGGCGTGCGGGAGGTGGAACGCACTAGAACCGTAGTGAAGCCATAAATATGCATTTCTAGGCGCATAACACCTGGAACAGGTATACCACTTTCAAAGTGGTTCACCTGAGCCAGAAATGTTGCCAGAGCTCTAGAATGCAGCTGATTTATGACCTGCTGTAGAGCGGGTCCATAAGACAGGCGCATTCTAGCCTATTATTATGCGCATGAAATTTGGCATGTAAACGCCAAATTTCATACATACCACCCTAAATCCACTTCAAATTCTGCATTCAAATCTGTTGAACGACATAGGCTTATACAGATACATTTCTCATATACCCAGAGAAGGGGCTTCATAATTATCTCCATCTAAAATCTCTACAAAGTCTTCGGAACAGTTCTGACTTCTGTCCATGGTTTGGAAGTCCGTGAAGGAAATGGTAACATGGTTAACTGTTGAGACAAGTAACATATATCATAATTATACAAATAATATAAGATTAATTTATGATTAAAAGAGGTTACAGACCATTTGTTCCATAGCCCTGTATACAATACATTCTGTTGATACCCACCTCTGATATGGTGCACTGTTATTCAAATAGCTGAACCAAAAGAGGCCTATAATGGGGTTTGTATGATCAACACACAATCAACAAGGCGAGAGTAGAAATGGGGGAAGAGGAGCAACCAAATCTATTGATGTAGAGGGAGGAACATGCTATATATGTAGAGGGAGGAACATGCTATATATGTAGAGGGAGGAACATGCTATACATGTATAGGGAGGAACATGCTATATATCTATAGGATATTTCCAAAGCCAATATTCTGCTAATAGTCTTCACAGGTGTTTTTTTTTTTGCCACAGCTCAACTCCTCGCTCATATAAAGTCCACACATAAATCACTAGCCTAAATTTTCTTATAGAATCTCTCAGAGGTGCTGGCCTCAACTCCGGCTTCTCAATCTCCTGGCCCTAGGTTCTGGTCTGCAACTCAGATCCTGGCTTCTTAATTCCTTAAAACCCATATCTACAACTATTTACTCCAGTACAGCAACAACTACTACAACTAATAAAGTCCACACATAAATCACTTGCCTAAATTTTCTTATAGAATCTCTCAGAGGTGCTGGCCTCAAACTCAGCTTCTCAATCTACTGGCCCTAGGCTCTGGTCTGCAACTCAGATCCTGGCTTCTTAATTCCTTAAAACCCATATCTACAACTATTTACTCCAGAACAGCAACAACTACTACAACTACTACAACAACCCCCCACATGTGCTGGTTCATCTTTTGCATTCCCCATACTTGATTATTACTTTTTGGGCAGTGTCCAGTAGCCTTTTCCCCTGGCAAATAAAGCTGAGTGATGAAAGCCACAGGGAGGCATCTTCAGGATCCAGTCAGGTATGTTATAGATAGACAACGACTGCACCAAAAATTCTCAAGCCTTCTCTCCTCAATGTGGTCATCCAGACGGAGTCAGATACATTTCACAAAAGAGACCCCCTAAGACTTTGTCCACACGGCAGAGGGAAAAATACTGGTCGTATTCTAATTAGAATCCATAATTAGTATCTGATTTCTCTTTCGGCACGCTAGAGTGCCACAGTTTTCGGATTTTCGGCATCCAATAGAACAGTACTATAATCGGGCGTTTTTCTGGCGGATTATAGAACATGTACTACGTTTTTTACAAAACCGTCAGTTTTGTAATCCAACCTCAGAAAACCCAATCTGTGTAGACTACAGCTTGGATTTTCTATTTAGGTCTATGGGGATGATTATACAGTCAGATTTTTGAGGATTCTTAATATTGAATCTGCTTAAAATTCCGACTGTAAATCAGTCCCTGTTTTCGGTCGTTTTTTTTGTTTTGTTTTTCATTCTCTGAACCCGCTGAAAAAACGACTGAAAACAGGTCCCATAGACTTTAATAGTAAAAACGTTCTGTAGTCTCCACGGAACTTTTTCTTTTTCAGCTCATTTCTGCTCCAGGTCGTTTTTTGAAACATGTTGCAAAAAACGCCAGAACAGGGCAGAAAATTTATTAATGTAGTCTATGCGGTTGTCTTACTCTTAGACAACTTAACGTTAGACTAGACAGTCTTACAATGCACCACATTTATCACAGTGTTGATAAATCTGGTGCCGGTGAGAACTGTCTAGTCTAAATTTGTACCACCTATATGTTAGCTTTCTTTTAGGGCAGAAACTGAGCCAAAACTCTGGCGCATTTTTGGCACATTTAAGCCATGCCCCCTTTTCCCTCGAAACCACAGCCCTTTAATGGGGCCATGCCCCCTTTGTCGACGAAGAGGCAGAAGCATCTGAAACTGTCTAAAACACCTAGTAAATATGGCAAAAAGCTTGTAAGACATTATTTTTTGCGCAAATTGAGCCAGAATTCTGACGTAAATGCCTTGATATATCTGCCCCTATGTAAACTGTTGCTTGTTTTTTGGCGTGTTATTTTGGTGCATTTTTTGCAGAAATCTACAGTAATTTAATGTTGTGCATTCCTGTAATCCAAGAACAGTTCAATAAAAAGTAGCTGAATAGAATTTTGAACAATAGAAGAACGAACAAACTCTTATGTGTATGGGGTAATGCTACTATTAGGCTATATTCACATGGAATATTGTGGTGCGTACTGTACACGTCACAATACTCTGGGTGTTTTAGAAGTACCCACTGGCCAGCGTGTACTTCTAAAGTGTGGGGGGCCGGCCCCATTCACTTCTATTATCCATGGTGCATGAACGCTGAGAAGAAGTGACATGTCACTTCTTTTTCCTGGCGTACAATACTTGAGTATTGTACACCAGGGAAGATGGGCATAATTCATAGCTCTCTATAGGAGCTATGAATTACAATAACTGCGGGATGCATTGCGGGTGTACTGCAGCGCAATTATGCGCCGCAGTATATCATGTCTTTCGGGAGCTCGCGCCGATACATGCTTACTCCCGCGGCATGAGGGGAGCAGCGGTAGCCCAACGGCCCCATTGACATTCATTACTCGCAGCGCGTATTCGGCGCACGTAATTGACATGTCACTTATCTCCCCACGCGTACAATAAGATCGTATTGTACGAGCGGGGAGAGGAGGCGTGTTCCTATTCTATAAGAACTATGGATTACCGTAATTTCGGCACGCATCTTGCCCGTATTAGAGCGCAAATACGCTGCAAAATGCGTGCCGAAATTACCCCATGTGAACATAACCTTACAGTGTTTTTTATTTGTTTACTGCTTAGTGATATTTCTAAGATTAGTCCTTAAACAATATACAACAAAAAATCCTATGTACAGCGTGAGCACAGATAACTTACAAGGTTCCTGAGCTTTTATAATCCAAGCACAGTTCTGATTGTGTGGATATTTAACCGGATACAATGGAGAGGAAATAACACCGCCAATCGAATCAGTCATAATAGAGCTTCCACATACTACAAGAGAATGAAAGGGAAATCAAACACGGTCAAACCCCGAGTAATATTACAAATGTGAACTATTGTTCATAGAATGAGAAATATCTGTGAATACATTAGTGAAGAACTGAAAAGCTATTCCCTAATATGGTCTCATTACAACAGACCCTCTTAGCAGTGGGAGAGTTCTGATAATAAATAGGTCTGTAGGAAATTCTTTCTATTGACTAAAGACTCTTCCAGCAGGCATTGGGAACTTCAGGGCAACCCAAATGGCTGAAGTTTAGTTGTGGAATTAGGGAATTAGGGCAACATGCATGATTTTTGGCACCCAGGCACCATTTTTTTTGCGTACATTTGTAGCGTAGAATGCTCCTAAATCTATTAACCTATTCTACTACGGGTCATAGATTTAGTACTTTCTAGCTACTAAGCGACAACTCAGACTTAGGCAAACTACTTATAAAGTGCTCTTCCTGCCCCAGTAGTAATGCGCCTAGATTTGCCGTTCAAATGTAATAAATCTGTAGCTTCGTACGGTTGTAGTGTGACACCCCTTCTGCACGCCCCCCGATCTCAGGCGCATTACAAAGTGCCGCAGACGCTCTGTAATGTGCCTGATTCTGGGGTGCGCACGTTTAAAAATAGAGCGAACGGGGCTGCTCCAGTTTTCAGGCTGAAAAGATGCCAGACTTCTGGCGCAGCCCCGTACATATATGTCGCCCTTAGAGTTTATAGATCCCCATGGAAAATTGAGATGAACCCTACCATCGAATGACAAAAACCTGAAACAGCCGTAATAGTAGCCACATGTATAAAAATAAAAACTGCATAGTAGTGCTACATGGTTCCATAGTTAGTACGGTTGAAAAAAGACCTAGGTCCATCAAAATCAGCCAAAGGTAGGGAGAAGATGCGGATCAAGGAAGGGGTATAGGTAATGTTAAAACTTTTGTTCCCCCTTATTGGTTAGGAAATATGGGACCCATATTGCATGACCCAGTCTGCCCTAAAAGGAAATAGTTCACCCATGATCCCTAGTGGCGATCAGACTGGATTGAAGTTCTAAACAAGAATTCTATACGTCTACATAAGTGTTAGATACGAGAGAGTAATCAACTAGTTATTCCCTACAAAAAGTACAATATTTTTACATCTGTATGGGCCTCTTCAACCTCAGTGTCCCTATAGCCCTAGCAGTTGCGTATCTATAGCCTTAGCAATTGATATGTCTGCTAAGGCTCTGGTCACACATACTGAAGTCATTTGACAGATTACAGGCCACCATAAACAGCAGCCTATATTATGATGATTGTACAGGGCAATACAAAATTCCCTACAGACCGTGGTAAGCATTATGAAGAATAAGACATTTCATCAAAATATTACCATATTCAAGATGTTGCCTCCCATCTCGCACTTTTATGGCATATTGATAGGATATGCCATCACAGTGTAATAGGTGTCTAAGAATGGGTTCCCAAAGGTCTCCACATTTGCACAACTCTCCATTCTCTTATTTGGGAATTCTGAGTACAGATAAGAGGTGTGTTTGGCTGCACTTAGAACTCCCATAGAGCAGATTGGAGATTTGTGCGCAAGCTTGAGTGTGCAAGCGCGACCTCCTCTCCGTTCTGTACTGAGACATTTGGAGGTCTGTTCACCATTACACTGCAAGCTGGGAACATTTCTTTAACAAAAGCTATGGGTTGCTAGCAAAGACCGGCTCATTTTAATGCTACAATTCCTCAGCCCTGGGTCTACCTGTTGATGAGATCAATCTTTTAGGATAAGCAAGGGTAAGGTACAGGTTAACCTATAATGAAAGAAAGCTATCAGCTCACCCACAACATTTCAGCAATTATGGTTGCATCCGCAAGTATCGTGTCCAGAACAAGACGTATCCAAATGCCAATCCCAGAAAGAAGGTCATACAGCGGTTCCAACCATAAAAATTTCAAAAGTAAAACTTAATGGCGTTTATTAATGCACATAAAATGATGGCTTCCACGGTAATGCATGGTTCCAAGTCCCAACGGCTAACGCGTTTCAGGCGATGCAACGCCCTTACTCATAGCATGGTTAACAGGTCAACCTATACATTAAAGTATATTATCAATATGTCATCTCATGCCTATAATCCCTTTGCAACTCACAATATAAGATAAGCATAAAGGTATAGTATCCAGAGAAAAGTAGCACAGAATTGACATTGGGTTTTAGACACTACAAAAAAGAAAATATATAAAGAAAAAGCTAGTGCTCAACGAAAGTATTGGAGTTTTCAAATTCTAGAGGCCATTCCTCAGATATTCAGATGAATCCAGGAAGGGAAAACCCGTCGGACAGGGGTACAAACAATGTAGTAAAAAGTCCCCAAAAACCTTGGAACCTCCAGCACCAAAAATCTAATGAAAAAACATATCCTTTATTTAAAAAGTATGTTAAAGTTCAAGGGTCTCCTGAACTTTTTTTATCATAATTTTTAAATAAAGGATATGTTTTATATTACATTTTTGGTACTGAAGGTTCCAAGCTTTTTTGGGGATTTTTTACTACAAAACAGAGGCTTACCTTCACTGAAGCGGGCGCTGAAGCCTTTCTGTCTGCCGGTGCTGTCAGACCACAGGCGCACAAACATGGTGTTTTGAGTAGATGTAATTGCACTGGGAATCTGGCTTCCACACAGACTAGTAAGAAGCTGAGCATCACTGTTTTCACCATCATAAACCTACCGAACAAAGTGCAAAAAGGAACAAAAAATGAATGGTTTCCACTGAAGAAGAAGTAAAGTTTTCATTTAAACTCGCCAGGCCTTCCTACTTAAAGGGGTTGTCTCACTACATTGATTCATCTTACTTCAGTCCTGTTTTCTTGGTTTCACTTTGAATTCAGTGGTGTGTTTACTGGCTTCCACTAGGCTGCAGTAGAAGCCAGTTCTGTAGCTATAGTGACTAATGCTGGCAGCCTATCAGGAGAGATCAAACAGGTCTGTAGCTATAGCGACCTGAGAAGCTGATGCAGCTCATACAAGAGTGGATATCTTGGAATAGGTAGGACACTGTTAATAGACACGTATTGCAAAGTGACTTGTTTTTTGCAAGATCTTTAATATAAAAAAAAAATCCTTGTAGTCAGACAACCCCTTTAATTTCCTCAGAATTATTGAGGACTTGTTTGTCACGTAGTGCCCCCACTTAAAGGGGTTGTCTCACTACATCAATTCCTTTTACCTCAGTCCTGTTTTATCAGTTTCATTTTTTAATTCAGGGGCGTTTATTGGCTTCCACTAGGCTGCAGTAGAAGCCAAGTCTGTAGCTATAGCAACCAGTGCTGGCAGCCTATCAAGGGAGATTGAACAGGTCTGTAGCTATAGCGACCTGAGGAGCTGATGCAGCCCATACAAGAGGGGATATCTAGGAATAGGTTGGACACTGTTAATGGACACATATTGCAAAGTGACTTGTTTTTGCAAGATCTTTAACTTAAAAAGAAATCCTTGTAGTGAGACAACCCCTTTAAATCCTCTCTCTATGGTATGCCCCATGGCTCCATGTACACAGCAGAGGCTGTATGGTGGCACATTGAATTGTAGGGACATATTATGATGCTTTCATATGGTTCCCTATTACAAAGATGTTCCATAAATTATTTAAATCAAACGGTTTAAAAAACCCCACAACGTCCAAGCCTCTGTATCAAATCAGTCATAGGGAAGTACAACAACATCTATATTGTGTATGGGTGCCTTGTAACGACTATCCAACTCAGAGATTGAATGGTGCCAAAATATGTCCATGAGCCCTCATTAATGTCTGTTAGTGTTGCTGCTCAGTATAGAGAGGGGATGAGACCAATGATGACTGGATCCTCAAACTCCAGGGGACCCATAGCAAGCACATGGTCTGTCTCTACTGTACACACATCATTGGCTAAACTTAAAGAACTATTTTGTTGACACTTATTCATGTTCACCTTATCCCTAACAGTAACTCTAACCCTAAGTTTGGGTTAGAGTTAAAAGGAATGTGTCATCAAAAAATGAGTCATTGTTTAAGTCCCATTTTTATGTTAAACACATTTTTTAGGAATTTTTTTTTATTTTTTAATTTTTTAATATCACTTTCAATATTTTTTAATAATTGCAGCTTTCCCTTTGGCCACTAGGCCTTGTTTGCACTGCTTTAACAGCAGTCAGAGAGATGCTTTACAGTAGCTTCATGCACATAGGAGTCTTAAGACTAACTTAGTCCCATTCACTTCTATAGGAGAGTTTTCTAGTTATGCTCTGTGACCTGGGAAGAAATCACTGTGCAGGGAGGTGAAAGGGTGAACTGTGACATCTCCTCTTGTGACTGGTGGATCCTGTGTTATCTATTCACACTGGTGTCTCCTTTCAGTTTGACCCTCTTTGTGTTAATAATGAGCAGACAACTGAGAATCTTTCTGTACAGAACAGGAAGTGTCAGACTATCATTAGGCCTAGTGGCCAAAGTGAAAACTGCAGGACTTAAGAATTATTAAAAAATATTGAAAGTGATATGGAAAATTAAAAAAAATAACCAAATACTCTGAAAAAATGTGTTGAACATAAAAATGTGAGTTAAACAATAAGTCATTTTTGATGACACATTCCCTTTAAGGTTCTTTAACTATGAATTATTATTTGTCCCAAGATGTAAATGATTTGTCACCTTGAATATGACAACTGATGCCTCCAATTAACAGTTCCTTAAGACTAGTGTGCTATGCTTCTGATTCAGGTTTGATGTGAAATTCAACCCAAATTTAGGTGACAATCGGGTCAGTTTATACTGTGAACAAGGACACCTGTTTCCGAAATGCGTGACCATACTCAACATGTTCAATTTAGTCCTTATATTTGTGTTTTAATGGTTAAAAAAAAAAAAATTTTCATGGAAGTGCTGAGTTTTTCTACTATTTGGAACTATTGCTGGTGCTTGACGACTTCCTTGCACTCCAAACAGAAGAACTACGCACCGTAGATGGATTGCAATTGTTGGTGAGCTCCACTAGATTTATATTATTTATACAATCGGGTCAGCTCGAATTGCATTTTAGTGAAAATTGCCTAGGTCGGCTTAGGTTTTTTTATGGCGTTTTAGGGGTTAACTTACCATTCCACAATGCTCCTGGTACAGCAACACTCTCGTGTGGTATCACATTATGTGTGAGGTCCAATGTCACTTCCAGTTAGCGCATGTCCCCACGGCAAGGGTTTGCGGACGGTTTTTCAGACCACCGGCCACCCGAAAAACATTGTGCATGCACATTTTTCTGTCCAGTTTTTGGACGTAATCTGTGCATGTGAATAGGAAGGGGGAAGGTCTTTCTCCACTCATCGCGGAGAAAAGCCGTCCTCCCCGCGGCCATGGGAACGGCACTCAAACCGGACAAATACTGGTCGGATAAACCAACCGGTATTTGTCCATTGCCGTGTAAACGGGCCCTTACCATAACACGGGAGTATGTAATGTAATGGGCACCAGAAGTGAAGATGGACAGGATATCGGAAATTGCACCGGAATGGATGGTGTACCAGGAGCGGCTCTGGAACAGTACGTTTACCCCTAAAACCCTTACTCTAAAACCCAGACTTCTCACAGACAATATGGTAGTTGACTATCTTATGATAATATGGCTCTTCTTATGTAATAAGAGAGAAAAGACAAGCTTTTGAATAGCAGCAGAACATTCCCTTTCCGTATTGCACATCTTCCAGCTTCTAAATAACTTTCCATTCTCAAAAGGACCATTGTTCAGAACAACTCAATGCTCATGTTTATATCAAAGATGTGGTGATTAATGAACATTAATTGGTGCAGTTAAACTATTTCAGCTTGGCAGGTCTTCATTATGTTTGTCCCCTAGTTTACACACACGCACTAAACACACACAGAGTACTGTTTGGAAGTCTCGGACATAACAGAGAAGGTCACAGGGTGTAATTTTCTCTAGAACATTGGCAAGGAGGGATGTCGTTCTCTGGAGCTTGTACATACCAGAAGGGTGATGTCTCCAAGACCTTTGCATAGTCGGCTAAACTTTAGAGGTTCTGTGGAGTTTCTAAAATATAATGTTCTCCTTGTTTGAATAGTAATGAACAGTGAGAGATCACATAGTTTACTGAATAAGGCCCATATTAGGGTTTGTTTTATGGCTGCAAAATCTGGACCTAAGGAAGTTCTACTGAACCAAACTCATATCACCATAGAACCTATTGGAGAGACTTTTGATGTGGGTTTGCATGACCCACTCAAAGAATAAAGCATCCAACTGTTCCCAAGTGCACGTCACCATGAAGAAAATGGACCAAGCATCTTAGACTTCAATATACCCTGGTAAGATACAACAGAGAAAGCTTTCGACTGAAGTTATCCCATGAGTCTGGCGGGTTTGTAAGTGTATTCTAGTCAGAAATAAACCAAAATGTAAATAATAACTTACCTTGACACTGTCACGGACACAGAATGTGTAAAACAAATGAGAGCCAACATCAAAGTCTGTAAAGTTGAGGAGGACTCGGTGTCCAGGGTCAACTCTTATCAGCCATGAACATTCTGTATTTTCATTATAGGGACTTGGGTAATTCGGAGAATGGATTTCTCCATTGGGTACTTGCAAAACTCCTCCACAACCTGCAAAATAAAGTCTCAGACTGGTAACAGTCATCCAGCAAATAAATGTAGGCTAAGGTTGGGTTTACAGAATATTTGGTGTATTCAGTGTATTCTGACGAATTTAAAGAACATCTGTCAATCAATCTTTGGATGAAGATCAGGTGAAGGGTGGTGCTTAGCTTTCGTGATCTTGATTGCATATAGAACACTGGAGAAGGCTAAGCCTCTCCTTTTTTCCAAAAATGTACTGTCTTACATGCAATAGCACTTTGGGAGAAGGAAGCAAAAAGTTTATGCATCCAGAGGCATAATGATAAGGGTGCACCTGCACCTGTGCCCTGGTCCTTAAGGAGTCTCAAAGGCTTCATTGCTACATAGACATAAGATACAAGTATTTTCAACACCACAAGATAGGTAGAAGACTTTTTCAAGTTACGCCTCACGATACATCCTTGAACCCAGGTTTTATCCTTTGGGACACTGTTTATTGTTTCAGTGCATGTACATAAAAAACAGAGCAACTGTGTCTTTAAATATTTTACCATTTTGTATATATAGCCCCTGTGCAGACTTACATGTCTCCATGTAAACAGACAACAACAAAACCATGTGTAGTCAGATGCTACTAAGCAAGACATTACAAGTAGATAAATGGGAGTAACACAAGACTGCAGATCAGACTACTCAGAGTGTTGTTTGTTGTCCATGATCCTTAAGACATATAGATGTTTATACAAAATGATAGGGTATTTTTAGCTCAAACTTTTTGCAAACTTGCTTCCTTATGTTTTTTAGATGGATCTTTTTTTTTGCGCCTTTTGCATTTTTTGTTTGTTTTTTGGAGTTTTTTGGGGGGCAGTTTTGAATGTATGCAAAATCCACATACCTTGTTAAAGACCTGGGCAGTTTTTCAGCAGAACCATTCAAAAACCACACCAAAAACTGCTGAAAGACCATCCGGCGCTTTACATAGACTGTAATAGTAAATTTTCTGTCATGCTCTGGCAATTTTTGCAACATGTAAAAAAAAAAAATGACCAGTAGCAAAAACGAACAGAAAAAAATGTTCTGTGGAGAGTACAAAATGTTTTTACTATAAAAAGACCAAAGACCACCACCAAAGACACGGCAAAGACCAAATACTGTTCGGATGTACTGGTATTTGGTATTTTTTGTCACGCAGGGGGGCGGCTTTTGTCCACGGTTTGCGGATTCAAGCCGTCCACCTTCACACCTACATGTTCATGTTCTGCCTGAAAACAGGACATAAGAATGAACATGTTCTAAGTTTTTAGGACAGCTGGCGGTGTAAAAAACGCTGCTGGAAAATCTGCGCAGTGGGGACCGCTGCACGGATTTTCTATTGAAGTCTATGGGGAGCGTTAGTTATTGGTTTTCAGGCGGTTTTTAAGACCGCAAACCATCTGAAAAACCAACAAATAACCTGTGCCGTGAGGACAAACCCTTAAAATCCATGATACCTAATTCAGTCCATACTGCGCGAATTACGGCTGGAATACGTCCCAGTCATTACGGTAATCCACAGTTCTCATAGAGAACTATGGATTACGTCTCCTCTCCCTGCTCGGGGAATCTGCCGCGGGGGGAGAAAAGCATAGTTGCCAACTTTTGAAAATGGAAAAGCAGGAGATTAAAGAGGGCGGCGCGCGTCTTTTTGGTGTGACACGCCCCTTCAAAAAGCCACACCCACTCAGCCTAACTGCATAATGGCTTTGGAAGAAAGCCAGGTAGATGCCCTTATAGCCAGGTAGTAGCCCCCATAACCAGGTAGTGCCTACAGCAGGTATGCCCCCTTTAGCCAGGGTATTTGCCCCCCTTTAGTAGTCAGGTAGTGGCCCCCTTTAGAAGCCAGGTAGTTGCCCCCTTTAGAAGCCAGGTAGTTGCCCCCTTTAGAAGCCAGGTATTGCCCCCTTTAGTAGCCAGGTAGTGCCCCCTTTAGAAGCCAGGTAGTTGCCCCCTTTAGAAGCCAGGTAGTTAGTTCCCCCTTTAGAAGCCAGGTAGTAGTGCCCCTTTAGAAGCCAGGTAGTGCCCCCTTTAGTAGCCGGTAGGTAGTTGCCCCCTTTAGTAGCCAGGTAGTGCCCCCTTTAGAAGCCAGGTAGTTGCCCCCTTTAGAAGCCAGGTAGTGCCCCTTTTAGTAGCCAGGTAGTGCCTCCTTTAGAAGCCAGGTAAGTAGTTGCCCCCCTTTAGAAGCCAGGTAGTGCCCCCTTTAGTAGCCAGGTAGGTAGTTGCCCCCTTTAGAAGCCAGGTAGGTATTTGCCCCCTTTAGAAGCTAGGGAGGTAGTTGCCGCCTTTAGACGCCAGGTAGTACCCCCTTTAGTAGCCAGGTAGGTAGTTGCCCCCCCTTTTGTAGCCAGGTAGGTAGTTGCCCCTTTAGAACCAGGTAGGTAGTTGCCCCCTTTGTAGCCAGGTAGTGCCCCCCATGTAGCTAATAAAAATAAAATAATAAAATCCACTTACCTCACCAGGCTCCTGCAGCTCCGGACATCTCCGATCTCCTCAGCGACGCAGGGGAAGTGAGTGCAGAGGCGCGTCACTCCCCCTGCGCTGCTGACCTGTATGTACGGCGCGCACCGGCGCCGTACATACAGGGGGAGGAGGGAGCGATCCTTTCTGCCTCCTCCTTGCACAGCGAGACTCTAGGGCGGTGAAGCGGCCGCTGCGGCCGCTTCACCCGCCTGTAGGAGCGGCCCGGCGGCGCAAGAGTAGCGCACCAGCGCTACTCTTGCGCCGTGGTAATTTAAGGCGGGAGGAATGCCAACTCTGCAGGGAGGGCGGGGGGGGAGACCCCCATTAGCAGGACCCCCCCGCCAACAGCGGGAGAGTTGGCATATACCGCCCCCGTCCACACGGCTTAAGTGCGGGGCGTAATTACACCCAGCAAATAAACCGTGTGAACATAGCCTAAGGGTGCGTCCACACAGCAGTATTCAAATACCGGATTCTGATTAAAGGATCTAGCCGGTATTTTGACATGTTGTACATGGTTTTGGGGGACGATTCTCTCCGAGGTTTGCGGATGCGCCCATTCCCCTCAACCACCCACACGTTCATGTTCTGCCCAAAAACCGGGCGGAAGAACGAACATGTTCTACGTTTTTCATTACACCGGCAGAGCAAAAAAACGTTTGGTGGAAAGTCCATTCAGTGGGGACTACTGCATGGATTTTCTTTTGAAGTCTATGGGGAGTGTTACTTGTCGTTTTTTATTTTTCTATTAAAGTCTATCAGGATGGTTGACAGTCTGTTTACAGATGGCTTTTAAATCTGAAAACTGTTTGTAAAACCGACTGAAAACCAGTGTCGTGGGGACAAACCCTAAGAAGGAATTTTGGGCGACATGTATGAACGGGCTTTTCGCCTGTTTTTTGGCGTAAGCTGCGCCTCACCGGCCCGAATCCCCTGTCGAACGCAGGATGGGGTGTTAGAAACGCAGCGTCGCCACTTTCCAGCTGGCCCCCGCATGAAGGCGGGAAATGGTGCGTGTGGCCGGTGGGGGGTTTCCGGGGGGCGGGATGCGGCCGCCGAAAACTCCGGGGCATTAAATGACGCGAGTCGCAAAGTGGGGCCCAAATTTCGCGCTCAACACTCCGACAGGCAACCTTTTTATTCTGGCCTAAATGCCCGGGCGGCGGCGAAGTGAACGAAACGGACATAAAAAACATAGAAGAAATCGCAAGAGAAACTCCCAAAGCGTGGGTGGGGCAGAGTATGATTTCAAAAAATCGCCTTTAAAAAGGGCGAAAACATTCTCAAAAAAGACCCAAAACCCTTAAAAATAAAAAATACATAAATAAAACCCGGGCGCAACATCAAGAATTAGGATCTTGGAAATTGGGGGAAATACATAATTTAAAATCGAAAGCGTTCCTTTGGGTCCATAAACCGCCAATCAAAAAAAGGACGACAGGACCCTTAAAACCTTGGGGAAAAGTTAGAACCAATAAAAAACAAAGCGGGGCTTTTAAAAACAGAAAAAAAGGCAGAAAAAAGCTGTTTGGGTTGAACTAGCGGGGGCTTGGCTACCCCGGGCCATTAGATGCAGCTACTTTCCCATTGCATCAAGGGAGAGATCGGAAATGAAATCTGGGCTCTCAGCGCCTGGGGGCATGGAGTATATTTTAAAAAATCTTTTTTATTAAGTGTAAAAAATACAGATAAAGACTAAAACCTTCTATAAACAAAAAATTAAAAAAACCCCCAACAACGCTTTTGTCGCCAAACCCGGGCCACAAAAGAATTGCAATATAGAAAATTTGCCGGAAAAACAGAATTCAAATTTTTTTAAGCTCTTCCATTGTCGGCAGAAACCAGCCAATCAAAAAAGGGAACGACAGTGACCCATTCTAACCCTATGGAGGAGATTGACGAATCAAATAGGAGCAACAGGGACCCATTCAAACCCTTTTAAAATATTGACCAATCAATTCAAAGGCGGGACAGTTCAAAATACAGTAAAAAGGCAGAAAAGAGCTGATTGGTTGAGCTAGCGGGGGCTTGGCTATCCCGACCAATCAGAGCGCGAGCTACTTTTCTCATAGAGTCTATGGGAAGAGAAATGTAGAGCGACTGTGTTTTAAAAGAGGCGCGGTTATTTGGACCAATTGAGAGCGAGCGACGCTCTTAAAGGGTTTTCTAATGCAATCTGTAATAAAACTGTACATGCCGAAAAACAAATTATAAGACTCCAGAAGTTTTTACTGATCTGTATATAAAAATGATCAATAATATGGGGGTAACGAAAAAAAATATTAATTCAATAAAATCCTGTTTATTTTTTTTTATTTTCGTTATCCAAGGATCAATAGTATGGGTACAACGAAAAGAAAGAAATAAACATGATTTTAGTGAATTAATATTTTTTTTCGTTACCCCCATATTATTATTATTCATTTTATATACAGATCGGTACAACTTCTGTAGTCTTATCATTTGATTTCGGCCATGTACAGTTTTAATCCTGATTGCATTAGAAAACCCATAAGAGCGTCGCTCGCTCTCCCATTGGTCCAAATAACTGCGCCTCTTTTAAAACACAGCTCGCTCTACATTTCTTTTCCCCATAGAACTCTATGAGAAAGTAGCTCGCGCTCTGATTGGTCGGATAGCCAAGCCCCCGCTAGCTCAACCAATCACTCTTTTCTGCCTTTTTACTGTAAATTTGAACTGTCCCGCCTTTGAATATGATTGGTCAATATTTCTCCATAGGTTTTGAATGGGCCACTGTCGCTCCTATTCGATTGGGTGGTTCTGCCGACCAATGAGAAGAGCTTAAACAATTTGAATTACTGTATTCCCGGCAATTCTCTATAACCCAATTCCTTATGTACGCCGTCTCGGCTACAAATGCATTATTCAGGATTTAATTGATTGATGTTTATAGAAGGTTTCAGCTCTTTTTCAGAGAATATTTTACACTTGATAAAAATGATTTATTTATTCAAACTCAAAGCCGCACGGAACTGAGAGCCGAGATTTAATATCCCCTATCTCTCCATAACTACAATGGGAGAAGTAGCTTGCGCTCTGATTGGCCGGGATAGCCAAGACCCCGCAGCTTTAACCAATCACTCTTTCTTCTGCGTTTTTACTGTATTTTGAACTGTCCCGCCTTTGATTTTGATTGGTCCAAACCTCTCCATAGGTTTTAATGGTTCACTGTCGCTCCTATTCTGATTGGCTGGTTTCTGCCGACCAATGAGGATAGCTTAAAGAATTTGAATTACTGTATTTCCCGGCAATTTCCAATATCCAAATTCCCGATTTAGCGCCGTTCTTGATTTTTGGAAAGTGATTTTATTTATGTATTTTTTTTTTAGTAGGTTTCAGCTCTTTTTCAGAGAATGTTTTATGCCTTTATAAAGGCGATTTTTTTATTCATACTCCGCACGGACATCTTTAATGATTTCTCGCTGTTTTCCAGCTTGTCTCGAATCGGAATACATGTGAGGCGCAGTCCCGCACGGCACCTAAGTCCCCGCACTGCACCCCACACACTGGACGGTTTAGTCGCCCCGCACTGCGCCAAGGACTACATGGTGAGGCACGGTGACTTTAAATGTATATGAGCGCCGCCTGCCACATGCGCACGACATAACATCATGGGCAACATTTTCGCCCAGGAAAACTGGCGAAAAGGTGCTCCCCGACGTGGCGAGCTTCATACATGTCGCCCTTTGTCTTTCGCCTAAGTCTTTATTTATCTACCTTCAATGTTTTCTGTGGTTATTTGTGTTTTTCCTTCTCTGCCGCCGAGCAGCATTTTCTATTTGAAAGCCATTTCCCTTTATCCTGTGACATTACAGGCCCCGGGATCGTTTGCTGTCTGTGTGCTTTGTCTGTCTTCCTTCCTCTCAACCTCACTCTCAGTGCACACCCCCTGTTTCTTCCCTTAGGTCATGTTCACACGGCTTAAAATGGGACGTATTTCAGTCCGTAATTGGCACTGTACTGCACGAATTACGGCTGGAATCCGTCCCAGTCATTACGGTAATCCATAGTTCTCATAGAGAACTATGGATTACGTCTCCTCTCCCTGCTCAGCGAATCCGCCGCGGGGGGGAGATAAGTGACATGTGAATTACTTGCAGCATATACGAGCCGCTAGTAATGATAGTCTATGGGCTGGCGAGGTGCCAGCCCCCGCTCCCGCCCCCGTCCACACGGCGTAATTGCGGGGCATAATTACGCCCTGCAAATAAGCCGTGTGAACATAACCTTATTGTTAAGTCTTTGAGAGTTGGGACCAAAGGGATGTGGCTTCAAAGTCTGCCCTGAACAAAGCCACACCCCTCTAGTCATCTGACCTCCCAGGGCTGCACATAAACCCGTTTCCTGTGTGTAGAGACACAAAACTGCTTGACTTCCTATCAGCAAACAGGGGATGTAGAAATGCAGGAAGCCCACAGACAATGTACTGAAGATACATTACAAAAGTGCTTAACTTTGGAAGAGATGTTATTTTGAAAATAAACTTTTTTTACTGGACAAATCCTTTAAAATGATCAAACAGAACTTCACAGATGAATAATAGACATGTGCAGCAGAACCTGGTTTACCTCCTGGCACTTCCCGCCAAGCAGCGTTAAACCCTTGTCCATTCACGAAGGTGTCAGTCTTGAACCGAATTGTAACGGCATTACCGGTGCTGGAGACCTTCAGAGGATTCCCTGGTGCTCTAGACGTACAGAGCTGAGCCAGCCTTGGAGAAGACAGTTCAGGACCCCCATAGATCTGAAATAGTGTATTATAATTATCATTAATATTATTATTACACGTTAGTCCCAAAAAAACCAATTGATATTGTTAAAATTTTTGCAGAAAAAAAAAAGTAAAAAAAAAAAAGGGGGGAAAAAAATTTTGGGTGTGTTAATTTAACCCGGTAAAAAATTTTAAAAAAAACTTAAAACTTAAGGGGGTTTTTTTTTTTTTTTCCTTTTTTTCCCCCCGCCTTCCCCGGGGAAAATTTTTTTTTTTTCCCTTATGACACAGAGGGCTTTTATTTTGTGGGAAAAATGGACTTTCTAAGGGGGTTTTTTTTCATTTTTAAAATTTATTGGGAAAACCCCCAAAAAAAAGGGGACAAAAAAAAAAACAAAAATTTTCGCCATTTTTTCTTTTTTGCTTTACGGCCCTTTTTACGGGAAACAATTGTTATCATCAAAAGGGGTTCTCCAGAAAACCTGGATTTTTTTTTTTTCTACCGGGGAAAAAACCCCCCCCTTTTTTTATTTTTTAATTTCCCCCCTTTTTTGGGGGCAATTTTTTTTTAATAAATGGACTTACCCTTTTTTGGGGGAATTTTTTTTTTTTTAATTTAATGAAAAAAAAATCCCTTTTTTTTTTTTTTAAAAAAAAAAAAAAAAAATTTTTGGGGTTATTTTTTTCTTTTTGGTCCCCCGGGAAAATGTTTATTTTTTATTATTTTTTTTGGAAGGGTAAAATTTTTTTAATTTTTTTTTATTTTTTTTTTAAATTTAATTATTTTTTTTAAAAAAACTTTTTTTCTTTAAAACTTTTTAATTTTTTTTTTTTATTCCCTTTAATCCTAAGGGTCGCAACCCGGAAATTTTCCCCGGGTTGCGGTATCCGCACCGATTTTCTTAGGGGGAACCCGGGGGTTTTGGACCGTCCGCCAAAAAAGCCGGTTTTGGCCGGGGCCCCGGGCCCCCCCCCCCCGGGGGCCCCCCCCCCCGCCCTTTTTAGCGTTTGGGCCCAATCCCCTTTAAAAAGCCTAACAAGTTGAAAGGGTTAGGTGTTACCCAAAGGGGGCGGTTTTTATCGTTTTAAGCTTGATGAAACTTAGACTGCCTGGGGGTTTTTCCCCCCCTTTCCCCCTAAATGGGGCAAAAGGGCTGCAGTGGGGGGCCTTCCCTCCCCCTGCATTAATGGGGGCCTTTTTTCCCCATTCCCAAATTCCCCAAAATTTTTTCAATTTTTGTCCATTAAAAATTGCCACCTTTTCCCCCAATTCCCCCCTGATGGGGTGCCATTAGGGCACTAAAGCACGCCCTTGACCCCCCAAGGCTCCCGTCAAAAACAAAGAAACCTTTATTTAGCCTTTTTAAAAGTAAAAACCTGAAAAATGAAAAAAAAAAAACAAAACAAAAAAAAAAAAAAAAAAAAACAAAAAAAAAAATATAAAAATTCAAAAAAAAAAAAAGAAAAAAAAAAAAAAAACTTTAAAAAAAAAGGGTTTAGGAAAAAAACCCCCGGGAAAAAAAAAAAAAAAAAAAAAAAGCGTACAAATAAAAAAAAAAAAAATAAAAAAAAATAAAATAAAAAAAGTGAAAAAAAAAAAAAAAAAAAAAAAAAAAAAAAAAAAAAAAAAATAAAAAAAAAAAAAACAAAAAAAGAAAAAAAAGAGAAAAAAAAAAAAAATGGAACAAAAATATAAAAAAAAAAATTTTTAAAAAAAAAAAAAAAAAAAAAAAAAAAAAAAAAAAAAAAAAAAAAAAAAAAAAAAAAAAAAAAAAAAAAAAAAAAAAAAAAAATTTTTTTAAAAAAAAAAAAAAAAAAAAAAAAAAAAAAAAAAAAAAAAAAAAAAAGAAACCCCAAAAAAAAAAAAAAAAAAAAACAAAAAAAAAAAAAAAAAAATCAAAAACTTCCCAAAACAAAAAACAAAAAAAAAAAAAGGGGGAAAAAAAAATTTTAAAAAAAAAAAAAAAAAAAAAAAAAAACCCCACAACCTTTTTTAATGCCCCCCCAAAAGTAATTTTTAACCCAAAAAATTTTTTTTGGGTAAAAACGGGTTAGTTTGGGTTTACTTTTTGGGTGGCTTTTTGGTTTTTTTCTCAAGAATATAAAAAATAAAAAAGGTTTAAAAATTTTGAAATTTAAAGGGAACTTTTCCAAAGCTGTTACTCTCTAATTACCTTTTAACCAAAAGGGGGGAAAAGGGTTTGGAAACCCTTTTTAAAAATTTTAGGCATTAAGGAGACACCAGAAGGCTTGTGGCCAAAGGAGGGGGCCATTAGTCAGTTAGGCACAGTTCACACTATGTTTTTTGACATAGTATTTTGGAACAGTGTTTGTAAGCCAAAACCAGGAGTGGAGCCTACACAGAGAAAAAGGTATAAGAAAAAGGCTTGTGCTTCTGTGTTTTGGATCCATTCCTGGTTTTGGCTTACAAATACTGCTGCTAAATAGCGGTCAAAAACATAGGGGGACATGTATGAAAACTGTCTAGGTCGAAGACTTTCTTTGTTGCCCATAGCAACCAATCAGAGCCCATAGCAACCAATCAGAGCTCATAGCAACCGATCAGAGTGCCCCTCTCATTATTTGAGAGCATTATAGGAAATGAAAAGGTTGGTTGCTATGGGCAACAAGGAAAGTCTTAGACCAAGACAGTTTTCATACATAAGGCCCATAGTGTGAACCCAGCCTTACAGCACTTCTTTAGTTCAAGTGCTCCTCAAATGTAATTTATTAACCTAAATTAATTTCTTTCTGGCTATAGCGGTTAGTAAGAGGCTCATGAGCTTTAAGGCAGTGAGCGTTCTTGGTCTCTAGTGTCTGCAATGGACAGCTGAGCCTGAGCAGAGATGAAGAGGAAGTGTTGGCTACAGAGACATCTGAACTGTGAGATTGGGCAATTGACAGAGTTTGTCCCGTAAATGCTGCTTCAGCTGCTCTAACTTACCTTTGTATACACAGAAGAAGGAGGGATGATGCAGGACTTTGAGACTCCATTCAAATCCTGATAGCCATCCAAATGTCTACCTGATAGAGGGGCCCTGTTGACCCCCTCGCTTTACCTCTGGTATAAACCATAGTTGCCAACTTTCGAAAATGAAAAAGCAGGAGAATTTAGTGGGCAAAAATTTGCATGGACACGCCCATCTTGTTGGTATGCCACGCCCCTTCAAAAAAGCCACACCCACTCCACCTAACTGCATAACGGCTTTGGAAGAAAGCCAGGTAGATGCCCTTATAGCCAGGTAGTAGCCCCCCATAACCAGGTAGTGCCCCTTACAGGCCGGTAGATGCCCCCCTTGTAGCCAAGTAGATGCCCCCTCTGTAGCCAGGTAGAGCCAAATTTGTAGCCAGGTAGATGCCCCCCTTTGTTAGCCAGGTAGGTGCCCCCATTGTTAGCCAGGTAGATGCCCCCCTTTGTTAGCCAGGTAGGTGCCCCCATTGTTAGCCAGGTAGGTGCCCCCATTGTCAGCCAGGTAGGTGCCCCATCTGTATGCCAGGTAGTGCCCCCAGTGTTTGCCAGGTAGATGTCCCCTCTGATGCCAGGTAGTGCCCCCACTGTTAGCCAGGTAGATGTCCCCTCTGTTGCCAGGTAGATGCCCCCCTCTGTTGCCAGGAAGTGCCCCCTCTGTTGCCAGGTAGTGCCCCTCTGTTGCCAGGTAGTGCCCCCATCTGTTTGCCAGGTAGATGCCCCCTCTGTTGCCAGGTAGTGCCCCCTCTGTTGCCAGGTAGTGCCCCCTCTGTTAGCCAGGTAGTGCCCCCATCTGTAGCCAGGTAGTGTCCCCTCTGTTGCCAGGTAGTGTCCCCTCTGTTGCCAGGTAGTGCCCCCTCTGTTGCCAGGTAGTGACCCCATCTTTAGCCAGGTAGTGCCCCCTTTGTTGCCAGGTAGTGCCCCCTCGTTGCCAGGTAGATGTCCCCTCTGTTGCCAGGTAGTGCCCCCTCTGTTGCCAGGTAGATGTCCCCTCTGTTGCCAGGTAGTGCCCCCTCTGTTGCCGGGTAGTGCCCCCTCTGTTGCCAGGTAGTGCCCCCTCTGTTGCCAGGTAGTGCCCCCTCTTTTAGCCAGTAGTGCCCCCATCTGTTAGCCAGGTATGCCCCCATTGTTGCCAGGTAGTGCCCCCTCTGTTGCCAGGTAGTGCCCCCTCCTGTTGCCAGGTAGTGCCCCTCTGTTGCCAGGTATTGCCCTCTCTGTTAGCCAGGTAGAGCCCCCTAAAGCTAATAAAAATTAAATAATAAAATCGACTCACCTCACCAGGCTCCTGCAGCGTGGCCGCTCCCGACCGATCTCTTCAGCGGCGCAGGGGAAGTGAGAGCAGCCGCGCTTTCACTCCCCTGCAGCCGCGCGTCACTTCCCCTGCGCCGTTGACCTGTATGTACGGCGCACACACCGGCGCCGTACATACAGGGAGAGGAGGGGAGGGAGCGCTCCCCCTGCCTCCTCCCCGCACAGTGAGACCGCGGGCGGGTGAGCGGCCGCTGCGGTTTGCTTCACCCGCCTGTAGGAGCGGTCCCGCGGCCGCAAGAGTAGCGCACCAGCGCTACTCTTGCGCCGCGGAAATTTTTAAAGGACCCCCGCCGCCTGCAGGCGGCGGGAGGAATGCCAACTCCCCGGAGGGCGGGAGGGGACCCCCCAAATCGCGAGACCCCCCAGCCAAAAACGGGAGAGTTGGCATGTATGGTATAAACAAAGTACTGGCAATCCTCGACTTACACCGTTCCGACTTACATCAGTCCCCTAGTTACAAACGGAGACTTATTTGGCATGCTGACACTGGTAGTTCCATGTTCCACAGCAGAGAGTAGCTGTGGAACGACAAGTTCCAGCGTGCCACAGCAGCACATGAGGTGAAATCTTCTTAACGAGGGCACAGACAGCAAAACAAATGTAAACTCCCTTCCCTGCACTACCCAAAACTAAAAAAAATATATTTTGTGCTGGAGTTACATTTAATAAATCTACATGTTCTGACTTACATACAAATCCAACTTAAGAACAAACCTACAGTCCCGATCTTGTTCGTAACTCGGGGACTGACTGTAATATGCTCCAGAGCTCCCTGTAGTAGTTCCTGTAGTTGGCCATTATGTTACGTTTTGAATGAAAATCTTTGTAGGGGAATTGAACTCGATATTAGAAAAACTGATAGAAATATTTAGAAACTAATCAGCACAGACCATGAAGCCCATTTAGATAAAAAAGGGTAGAAATATACTTTAAACATTTGCTAATTTTATTACTTACTTAATGGGATTTTGAGTCATAATAAAGTAATGGTGGGAAAATATCTATCATGTACATGTTCATATATATGAGAATCTCTGGGGACCAGACAGGATATAGTAGTACTTGTCTTCATGGGAAAAAATTCACAACGATGGTAATGAGTTTCTATAGAATATTTCATATATATTAAAATACATGTAAGAGGCCCAACTTGTACAACAAAGCAGTTACTTGTTTCAGCAGAACGGTGTTTGGATCCAAGGAAGAGAAGTATTAAAGGGGTTGTAAGACTTCCCATTTTTAACTTTAAATATGGTTCAGAGGCTGGGAGAACATTTTTATAAAACATACATATGTCTTAACACATTCAAGCGATGCGTCTCCCGGTCTTTTCAGCCGGTCTTCTGTTGCCTTCTAGTCCGGGCTGAATGGAATATCACCTCTGCATCCTTTGACTGACTTGGAGGAAACTCACAACAACATGGAGGGATCTTACAAACTCCATGCAGATGTTGTCCTTTGACTGTTTTGAACCACATCAGTAGCTGGTGGAGGTGGAGGGAAGTTAAGGGCATGTCCCCACTGCACGGGGTTTTCGGCCGGTTTTTCAGCCGCTTTGCGGTTTTTCAGACCGCCTGAAAAACCGGCCGAAAATGAGCATAATGGTGCTCTATGGAAAACCCGTGCAGCAGTCCCCACTGCACGGGTTTTCCGCCCGGCGGTTTTGTCCCCCGCGGACCGGCGACAAAACATTGAACATGCACGATCTTCCGTCCGGTTTCCGGACGGAAGATGTGCATCTCAATGGGAGAGGGGAGGGCTGTTCTCCGCTCATCGCGGCGAAAAGCCGCCGCCCCCCTCACCCTCCGCGGCCGTGGGGACGGCTGCAAAATGGGACAAATACCGGCCCGGCAAACCGGCCGGTATTTGTCCCTTGCCGTGTGAACGGCCCCTTATAGACCGTGCAATGCTCCCTGGGAAAATGCAATATGTAATTAAGCTCCAGGGAAAAAAGTTACGCATCTGGTGCCACCTATTAGAATTAATATCCCTTATGGCATGTTCACACGGCGTGTTGACTCCGTGTTGGGATACGTTTTTAGATGCGTTTGGATCCGTGTTTCGGACCCTAAACAGACCCAAACACGCATTTAACAATGTGCAGTGCGATTAACATTGCTTTCAATGTCAAACACGTATCAGCGTTCAGACGAGTGATCGCCAACGCGTGCTTACATGTGTCTTTGTGATACGTCTTTCGGATCCATGCAAAGAATTGACAAGTCAATTCTTGATCCTAAAGACGCAGAAAACGCCATATTTAAAACTACAGGCTGCTATCCTGCTGCAGCCAAATGCAGCCAAACATACATGTGGGTGTTGGATGCGTGTTGGATGGGTTTTAGATCCACTTTTGGATGCGATTTCAACATACCCTTAAAAGCAAGTCAGACCCAATAAAAAGCTCTGAAACATAACTGTCACTTCTCCACATGGAAGAGTTTTCCATCTGCAAACAGCAGTTTTGGGGTGTTTGCAGCTCTTCACTGCAGAGCGGGGCACTGAGAGGCTTTTAACGTAGCTCTAAAGGGTAAGGTTTCTTTTTGAGAAGAGCACCATAAAGGTGTAGAGACTAATAGGTCATGCAATGCTACTTCCAATAGGTGGCATCAGAGAATTAGCCTGTACCACTGGAATTAAGTTTGGCTAGTCATGTTTTTTTTGGTAAGTTATAGTAGGTTACTTAGAAAACTTAAGTAAGGAAGTGCACCCACAGTGGTGACCCGATGGATCTCTTTTCTTTCACACTATTTAGAGCACATATCTATTTTGATCCTGCCTTTTGGCTAAGCTTAAATATGAGCAATTCTTTTTCATATTGCCAGCTAGTAGACGTGACCAGCTGGGCACAGCACCTCACTGTTATCTCTACTGTATGTTTCCTTTGCTTGTTTATTTGTCACTTTGGATTTTCCAGGATGCTGTGCCATTATAGGTTTTCCTTTTTGGTGCCCTATCTTGGAGAGCCAAACCCAGATTTTAATCTGTGGAGGATGCATGGGAAACAACCTCTGCAAGTGCAGGATGACGGATGGGTTCTCCAATATGATGGGTGGGCAGAAGTAGGCAATCACCTAAGAAGCCAACTCATGCCTGTCAGAAAGGGGGCGCAAGGATATTTGGAGCGGGCTTATGAGCTGAGACCACTGTATAAATGGAGCCAGGACCTGCCTTCAGTGGCCGGGAGCAAAAATAACTACTTAGATGCTACAGTCAATAGAACAGCGGCATCTAGACAGTTATGCAGGATGGATTTGCCACCTCCCGATCAGCTGCCTGTGATGCAATTGCAAAGTGCTGACCAGTAGATATGTCAACCGGGGGCCTAATGAAGGCACCCAGGCCTGCCATCTTATTGCTCCTATTACACCCTATTATACCCTGTCAAACAGGTTGTAATTGGAAAGCTGTAATTGTATTGCAGAATAGTGTATAAGTAACCGCACCCCCTAAAGGTCAAGTACCCTAAATGGACTAAGATTTATGTAAAAAAGTAACCATAAAAAACATATCCAGTGACAAACTAGTGGGGGTTGGGAGAAGGTTCAGTTACTTTGGCTCCACAATAATTATAACAAAGGGTGTTCAAAAAGTTGCAGGTATCCAAAAATGGTACGAATGAAAACCATACTTCAGTGCACAGCTCTGTAGACTTAAAAATAAAAAAGCTATTGGCAATGCAAAGCAAATAAGAAAAAATTAATTAGAATTGTACTCACTCAGAATAAAGATAACGTCATCTATACCACACCTCCCTTAAAAATGTCGCCATAGGTTTTCCCATACCACCTAGCCGAGGAGGCTGCCCACAGGAACCATGGACGACATGTATAAACGGGGTTGTGCCATTTTTTTGCCGTATCTTGCAACAAAAAACTATTGTAGCCCTGCTCTATGGATATATGAACAGTCATAAGCCAAAACTTGCGCCATGCACGGCACCTTTGAATGCGCCAAAGATATGCACCAAGCATATATATGGTATATTGCATAGCGCAGATTTATGAACCCACATCTGACAGGTTCATACATACTGTCGCATTCTACACTCCTCTATAGCGATTTAGAACTAATATGTTGGCACAAAGTTTCATACATGTCACCCCATGTGTCAGGTTAGGGCCAAGCATTTGAATTCTTCAGGTGAAGAGGGTTGAATTTGCCCTATTTGCCTTGGCCTGGCCCTTGGTTCTTCCTAAACCTCACAGAGGTGCTAATGTTGGTTCCTTACTTTTTCAGGGATTTCTAACTGTTTCTAAAAATTGTAGGGAATAGGCCTAGGGTCCTTCTTTTTTGAAGATTGTTTGCAGTGAACAACATCCAGAGAGAGCAGCTTTTTGTGGCATTTTGGGTGGCAAAGCATGATACTGGGCTTTTCAGAAAAGGAAACCCTCACAAACATGGAAACAATACACAAACTCCATGCAGATCAAGGTTTAAAATTCATGTTGACTTTTTCGATGCAGGACATTATTACAGTCCGTATCCTTTGAAAAGGAGCACAATATGTAAAGCAAGTAGATACTAAAATAAACACACAAAACAATAAAAAAAAATCAATAAAACAGCCCAAAATGCAACTTTTAGCCCCACCAACGACAACAATAAATTTATATATCACCTACATATAAATGTCTGTCAGGGAAAAGTGACAAAATGACAAAACGTATTTTAGTGCCACTTTGTGTTAAAAAAAATTGTTAATATACTTATGTAATTTTTTACCATTTAAAAATTATATAAAAATGAAGCCTTATGTATCATGGAAAAAAGGTGAAAAAATTGCAGAATAACCAAGTGTGAGAAAGCGTTTAAGTGTCCAGACCCACATGTACTAAAAAAAAAATTAAAAAGTGCCTGGTTTGGAACAGGGTAAGTGGCACAGTTAGGAAGTGGTTGGGCAAAAATTTCAAGAGGTTCTGTCTTTTCTCATGTATCTGATTTAGTAAATCCTTCTACTTAATAATGATTCTGCTGGATCTTTTCTCTGACACAGTGGATAACATAGTTGTCACGGTTCACGCTACGGTCCCCTGCCATGGACCGCCAGCGTGTCGTGCCTTCCTTGTCTTGCCTGTTCCCTGCTTGCTGCGTGGCTCCTTGTTCGTACTCTCTATCACTCGCTCCGGCCTCCTGGGGTCTTGTGTGCGCACTGTGCCTCCTAGGGCGCACGCGCGTGGCAGCTTCCTGTCCTTTATTGGTTTCCTGTGCTGTGCACCTTCCTCTTTACCTATGACCCCTGACTATAAAAGGAAGTTCCTGCCTTTGCTCTGGGTCAGTCCATTGTTTGTTGCAGTGTTCATCTCTGAGCTCCTGCCAGCCTCTCTGGATTTAACCCCTAGTTGCTGGTTCAGTTCCTGTGGCCCACCAGAGCTCCTGACCATACTTCTGTCGTCTTCTGCTGTCCTGTTCCTGCTGTATCCTGCCGTGATCCCTGTCTTGTTCCTGCCGTGATCCCTGTCCTGTACCTGCTGTATCCTGCTGTGTTACCTGTCCTGTTCCTGCCGTGGCCTGATGTTGTGTACGTCGTATCCAGCTACCTATGTTCCTGTCTACCACCGCCTGTGTTCCTGTCCTGCACCTCGGCTGTCACCGCAGGTAGCCACGTCAGGGGTAGCGACCTGGGGGTCCCCGCAGCTAAGTCCGTCCCGCTTTGCGGCGGGCTCCGGTGAAGACCGGGGGCCCCTTAGACTCCGCTCCCTGGCGTGGTCTCCATATACCATCTCGCCTGCGGTGACCACAGTGGATCCACACCCGGATGTCAGCGGTCGGCGCTTCAATGTATGCTGTTGTCGCCGCAGCCCTTACAATAGTAACATACGTTTTAGGTAATACTCATTTGTCAATTTATGTACATATTCCCAGGAGAGCAAATGCTTCAGAACTGTTATATTATGGGAAATGCAAGTACAGTAGTTACTAAAACAGACGTGTAAGGAGAGGGTAGTGTTCTTTAGCCAAAATATAGCTTTCTCTCAGTTTAAGTGATAAATAATTATGTGCAGAAACCATTATTTGAGCATTAATGTTTTTATATTACTACTAAGGGAAAAAAGTCATCCCAAATTGACTGTGGACTGTACTGAACATGAGGTTTAAGTCTCTGAGTCATGCACGTTTCTTGTGACAGGATTTTCAGTTGACTTTAATATCTTAACCTCTTAGGACTCACTCATGCCAGACTTGGAGAGAAAGACATTAATGTTATTTTATTACTATTTTAAAGCTACTTTTTCATCTGTTGTATCCATCCAGCTACAGCCAGGCAACAATAAGTGATTGTACAATACATACAGAGAGAGTATTCAACACAATAATACCCTGTTTCCCGAAAATAAGAAAGTGTCTTATATTAATTTTTTGCTCCCAGAGATGCGCTAGGTCTTATTTTCAGGGGTTACCTTATTTTTCCATGAACAAGAATTGCCATTTATTGTTGAAGAAAAAAAAAATCATAATTTATTAATATACTGTCGTCATGTTATCACAAACATCAGCAGAACCAGCCAAGCTCTGAATTCCATGAAGAATTCCTTGTGACTCTGTTTCCATGTACAACAATCTATGGTACATTTACCGATCCTGGGATTTTTGAACAAAAAGCAACATTTATTCAAAGACAGTCATGTCATCATCTTCTGGAACATCATCAGAACGCTCCAAACCCTGAGTTTCATGGGGAATGTCTTGTGACTCTCATGTCTATCAATAGCACTTTCCTTAAATAAGCACCTCTTGTCCAGGTAAGACCTATCTGAATGACCTGCTAATGTTAATGTATGGTGTGGGGGAAGCTGTAGCAATGACTGCCGCTAGGTCTTATTTTCAGGGAAACATTTTGGATGAATATACAAATTCCTGATTTACTCATCATCATCATTTATGTATATTCTAGTTAAATCATTACACTGTTAATAGGGTTGTCTGGTATATTTAGGTAACAGAGGGGAAGCTCTGTGGTTCAGTGGGTGGCACTATAAATAGGTTAGTCTGCAGTGTTGGACTGGACTGTCTGGGTCCCACCAGAGAGTGGATTCTTGGGGCCCCCCTATAACTATTGTACATGACTGCACATACTGCACTGTGCCTCTTGTTTTCTGCCTCTCTTTCTCTGCCTTTATCCCTGAAAAGCAGCCCCAAGGCTGACATGTCCAGGGGCCCATGATGCCCAGGTTGCCAACAGTGGTTTCCTATGCTCCCCTGAGGCCCAGTCTGGGCCTAGTTGTCTGGCATAGTGGCTCAGTGGGTAGCACTGTAAAGAGGGTTGTTTGGGCGGTATCTTTGGTAACAGAGGGGCAGCACAATGGCTCAGTGGGTAGTATTTTTGCCTTTTAGCACAAAGAACCAGGATTTGAATCCTACCAAATACAGTTAACTTAAATGAATAAAATACAATTAACTAAAATGAAGTTTTAAATGGGTTAAAAAGGGGTTAACATTCAGTTTTTTGTTCATAGGGGCAGTATTATAGTAGTTACTGTACATTCTTGGACATAGGGGGCAGTGTTACAGTACCTACAGTCATGGCCAAATGTTTTGAGAATGATACAAATGTTAATTTTTACAAAGTCTACTGCATCAGGTTTTATAATGGCAATTTGCATATACTCCAGAATGTTATAAAGAGTGATCAGCTTAACAGCAATTAATTGCAAAGTCAATAGTTGCCTAGAAAATGAACTTTTTCCCCCAAAACACATTTCAACTTCATTGCAGGCCTGCCTTAAAAGGACCAGCTAACATCGTTTCAGTGATTGCTCCATTAACACAGGTGTGGGTGTTGATGAGGACAGGGCTGGAGATCAATCTGTCATGATTAAGTAAGAATCACACCACTGGACACTTTAAAAGTAGGCTGGTGCTTGGCATCATTGTTTCTCTTCTGTTAACCATGGTTATCTCTAAAGAAACACGTGCAGTCATCATTGCACTGCACAAAACTGGCCTAACAGGGAAGAGTATCGCAGCTAGAAAGATTGCACCTCAGTCAACAACCTATCGCATCCTCAAGGAACTCAAGGAGAGAGGTTCCATTGTTGCCAAAAAGGCTCCAGGGCGCCCAAGACAGACCAGCACGCGCCAGGACCGTCACTTAAAAGTGTTTCAGCTTCGGGCTACCAGCAGTGCAGAGCTTGCTCAGGAATGGCAGCAGGCAGGTGTGAGTGCATTTGCATGCACTGTGAGGCTTAGACTCATGGAGCAAGGCCTGGTGTCAAGGAGGGCAGCAAAGAAGCCACTTCTCTCCAGAAAAAACATCAGGGACAGCTGATATTCTGCCAAAGGTACAGGGAGTGGACTGCTGAGGACTGGGGTAAAGCCATTTTCTCTGATGAATCCCCTTTCCGAATGTTTGGAACATCTGGAAAACAGCTTTTTCGGAGAAGACAAGGTGAGCGATACCACCAGTCTTGTCTCATGCCAACTGTAAAGCATCCAGAAACCATTCATGTGTGGGGTTGCTTCTCAGCCAAGGGAATCGGCTCTCTAACAGTCTTGCCTAAAAACACATCCATGAATAAAGAATGGTACCAGAATGTCCTCCAAGAGCAACTTCTCCCAACTGTCCAAGAGCAGTTTGGTGATCAACAATGCCTTTTCCAGCATGATGGAGCACCTTGCCATAAAGCAAAGGTGATAACTAAATGGCTCAGGGAACAAAACATAGAGATTTTGGGTCCATGGCCTGGAAACTCCCAGATCTTAATCCCATTGAGAACTTGTGGTCAATCATCAAGAGAAGGGTGGACAATAAAAAACCAACAAATTGTGACAAAATGCAAGCATTGATTGTGCAAGAATGGACTGCTATCAGTCAGGATTTGGTCCAGAAGTTGATTGAGAGCATGCCAGGGAGAATTGCAGAGGTCCTGAAGAAGGGTCAACACCGCAAATATTGACTTGCTGCATTAACTCATTCTGTCAATAAAAGCTTTTGTTAATCATAATCTGATTCAACTTGTATTTCTGTATGTGATAAAAACATCTGACAAACACACATAAAAAACCAGAGGGCAACAGATCATGTGAAAATAGAATATTTGTGTCATTCTCAAAACTTTTGGTCATGACTGTACTACTAATATAACGCAACTCAGTTCATGAAATTCTTATGAGAGACCTGCGGTGCACACCCGGGACCTCCAGGGTATCACTGGCCTCTGCCATACATATGTGTAAGCTACTGTGTAAGCTGTATTACACCCTGGACTCATCAGACCTCTTCTTCATGGGAAATCACAGTGCATTTTCTCTACTTACCGATCAACATTGTTTTTGCTAATCCACTCTTCCCTTTCTCAATGTGACATGCATGAGTAAGGTTCTCGGCAACTGAAATGTTGCATGAAAGTCTCAAGCCTCCAATTTGGTTTATGTACCATGATTGTATCAATATTGAAACATGTGAGGTAAATTGGTCATTATCTTTAACTATTTTCTAATACAGTCTTGCATTTAAAAATAGTTTAAGTGTTGTGGATTCTTTCTACTTTGTTACTTGGGATTGCAATGTCCCCTCCACTTGCACCTGTATGAATTGCAGAACACAGATAACACATCATTTATACCAAAGCGTGAACGCTGTAAAAACAAAACCCTTGCAAACATGGCGGAAAAATGTTTTTTTCATATTTCCAGTTTCCCAGTATAGTCTAGGGTACGGGGTATGACACCATTAGAAACTACATCTTCTCCCACAATAGGAAGCCCTCAAATGCCAATGTAGATGGGAAAATAAGTTATGGCACTTGGAAGGGAGAAGGAAAAGAAAACAAAGAGCCATATTATTATGACCAGCTGCCAGGAAGGGGTTAACATCCAGTTTTTTTTTTATAGGGGGCAGTGTTATAGTAACTACAGTACAATATAATGCAAGTCACTTCATGAAATTCTAATGGGGCAAATATTCTTCTTAGACAAGAATGTAATGCAATTTCTTTCTCACATCACAGCGTCACTCGCTGGAGACACCCCCAATGATGGTCTGGCAAATCACAGACTTCATAACAGCATGCAAGGTCAATCAGCTGCCTTTAAGGCTAGTAGGATATTGTCATGTATTTATTGAAGTACAGATTTGTGGGATGGGCGCATAATATTACAGCTCTAGAAAGCAGCATTGCAACCTCATCTGAAATATACAGTTCAGTTTATAGAAAGGATGGTCCAGAGCTGAAGAAAGTAGAAAGATGAAAACTTGAACTGATTAATAACATAGTGGATCTTATGAGAAAAGGGCAAAATAATTAAACTTATTTAGTCTTTAGAAGAGGCGTCTAAGGGATTCACGGTTCATTTTTACAGTGTATATAAATACAAAAAGTATATAAATGTCCCTGACAAAAAATATGGTGAAAGACTTTTCTCTGTGCGCTCCCTCCATCTGAAGAATAAAAGGTTTAATCTCCAGAGCCATCCAGCCTTCTCTACCATAAGAACTGTGAATCTGTGCAATAACCCCCACAGGTTCTTGCCCCAAGAAGAAGAGGCTTTGAACATTACTTGCAACAAAATAGCATTAATGCTATGTTCAGATGGCGTCTTTAACTTCCGTCTGTGCTTTGAAAGTACGCCCTTGCAAGCACGTACTTTCAAAGCACAAACACTGTGCAATCTCGTGAGCAGATGACTGCCTTGTATACATTTGTATTTCAATAAATCCAGCATATGTGTTATATATATATGTGTGTGTGTGTGTATATGTATATATATATATATATATATATATATATATATATATACACAGTATCATCCACCCGCCCGACAATGATTTAAAAGCATATACTTTACTCACAACATGTTAAAAGCGCATGGTCCCCATCCACTAACACGCCTCGAGTGCCTTTACAATGCTGTAAGGACAAAAGTGCTTAAAACACGTCATGGGGATGGGAGCCATACATTTTAAACATGTTGTGAATAAAGTATATGCTTTTAATCGTTGCGGTGTTGACGGATATGATATGATATTGAATTTATTGAAGACTATACCCGAGGTCTGACGGGATTCCTTGCTGTGCATCAGAGGATGCCTTTGGGACTATTACTATTCCAGTGAATGCTGCTGAATTTGGTGAGCACCAAAAACGGTTTTAAATTTGTATGTCACATTTACAAGTGTAAAATCATCGTTGTCTGAACAACGACGGTAATTTTACACAGCACTCGAGGAGTGCTGTACTACGATAATGTTTTAGGCGTATTCGTGGTGCATACTTTGGCACAAATATGCTCAGAAGTACGCACTGCAAATACGCTGTGTGAACATACCCTAAGGGCGCTTCCTCACGGCAGAGGACAAATACCAGTCGGTTTATCCTGTTTTAGTGCCGTCCACACGGCTGCAGGGGGGGGGGGGGGGGGCGGCTTTTCTCTGCGATGAGCAGAGAAAAGCCCTCCCCCTTCACATTGAGATCCGTTGTGCTCGTTTGCGGCCGGTTTTTCAGACGGTCTGCAAAACCGCAAACCGTCTAAAAAACCGACCGCAAACCCGTGCCGTGGGGACATTGCCTAACACTTATGTAAATGTATCGAATTCTTGTTAGAACATTGATGCAGTCTGATCACCAGTTGGGATCAGAAGCTAAATATTTTCTTTTACGGCAGATGGGTTCATGTCTTATGAGTTTCATATTTCTGGATTCAATATGGGGAAATTAAGTTTTAATTTAGCTTTACCCCTCTCTTTATCCACATCTTTCCCTTGCCCTTGGTTGAACTTGATGGACATACCTTTATATCTTTTTTGCCCAAAAACAAAGAGGTTCCAGCTTCAATCCAGATTCGTTCAGTTTAAAAACTCCAAAACTTTATTGAGTTTCTATAAAAACTTTAGGACATATCAAGCAGAAGTAGCAAACACGCCTACGCATGTCCCCTTAATCATAGCTTTTTTAACCCATAGGGTATGTTCACACAGCGTATAGCGGCGCATACCTGTGCCTTCTGTTGAAAGTATGTGCTGGCCAGCGTGTACTTTCAACAGCACTACAGCCCGGCCTCCAATTACTTTCATTTTCCCTGGTGCCTACTCGTCTGAAAGAAGTGACACGTCACTTCTTTTTATGGGTGCGTATTGTGCATCGGAGAATATGTTGGATGATCAAAGCACTCAATGAGTGCTATGATTTTACTGTATTTGGGAAGCATACTTCGGTCGCACTGAAGCGCAATTATGCACCAAAGTACACCCTGCAAATACGTCATGTGAACATACCCATACTGACTATGCACTCTAGGAGGAAACAATGTTTGACGTCTGCAGCACCCCCACAGGAGAAAAAAAGCATTACATACTTCTCATTGAAATTGCAAGAGATGCCCTTCGCAGCCACACTGTATAGAAAGAGAGAATCCTAAAAGGAGGCCTCCTTGTTGTTGTTATCATTTTGTATTGTAATTGCTTGTAAGATACAAGCTCCAAAAGTCTGCATAGCAATAGTGACTCATAAATGAAAGCTATAGTGATGCAGGGTATGCCTGGTGTTTAGGGCTGCAGGCACAGTGTGTGTTGTCGGTGAGGCTGATGGTTTAAGCTGTTTTTAGCCTTTTCTTCCGCCTTGTTAGCTCCATTTACTGATGGATTTCAGTCGGCATTCCAAAGTTCTGAGCAATAGAGGGGCCGATGTGTGGAGCAGGATGCAGTATTATATGAGCTAAGTACAGCCGCCGCTGCTGGATAATAGGAAACGGAGGAGGATTTTATCTTGTATGAATCAAGAGGGCCTAACCCTGGCACTTCATTACCATGTAGATGGCTGTTGCCCTATTCACTACGCATTACTTATATCTGTTTTTGGAAAAAGCAACAATCTGACTCGGACAGGCGGCAGGGCCCACGGGCATGGCAGACTAGTGTAGAGAAAGAGTGCCAGAAAGAAAGAGTCATGTACAATAACTGCAGCGTGGGCCTCTAGTGGTATGCCTCCAAAATCAACTTAATATCTGGGATCCTAGAATCAACTCCACTAAAGGGTCCTATGCACCCCAGTCCGAAACTGGTGGCAGCCATTAATCAAAATTCCTTTAGTACAATATTAAGGGCGAGATGTCCGAAGATTAGCAGTGCTACGTCAGTTTTTAGGCGCATTAAATAAGTGTAAAGTGCGCCAGAAAGTCCGACCCTATAAAAAATCTGGCGTCAGGTATACCTTGCATTGTAAAACGTAATGCGTCCAAAAATTATGCGCTGTGCGCCTCCATAACGAAACACGCCTGTTGAGGCACATAGCACATCATTACAAGTGTATATGTGTTAGGCGCATTTCACATTTTACAGTATGTGTTAGGCGCATTTCACATTTTACAAGTATATGCTAGGCGCATTACAAGTATGTGTTAGACCCATTTCATATACTTGTAATGATAAGCTATGCGCCTCCGTGCGCAATGTGCCTCGATAGGGGCATTACATGCGCTTCTAATGATATACTATCATAACATTTCATTGGTAGAGTATGTAATGCCCCTATCGAGGCACATTGCGCACGGAGGCACATAGCTTATCATTACAAGTATATGAAATGGGTCTAACACATACTTGTAATGCGCCTAGCATATACTTGTAAAATGTGAAATGCGCCTAACACATACTTGTAAAATTTGCCTAACACATATACACTTGTAATGATGTACTATGCGCCTCAATAAGCGCACTTCGTTATGGAGGCGCACAGCGCATAATTTTTAGGCGCATTATAATGAATTATAATGCGCCTAGTTTTGGTGTACGACAGTTCATTTACATCCAAAATATGGCGTCAAAAGTGGTTATAGCACAATATAGACCAAAAACTGGCGTTGGCGTGTTGGGAAATGTCGCCCTAAGTGACTACTCTGCAGAAAACAGTAACCCATAACATTTAATACATCAATTTTAAAAATTCAATATTCATAGTAACGACATCCCTAAATTGCAAACAACAACACTATTAAATATATAGAAATATATCAATATTGCACAATCACAGAAAAAATACCATAGAGCCAACTCACGATTTGATAACCAGGAGGTATATCAGTTATAACGCAGCAACGTCAATGATATAGTATCCGGTACTCTGATCATTTCTGTTAATTTGACATACCTCAAGGGGCAACTCCCGCTTGCCATGAGGGGTAAGAGAAGTAACACTGTCCTTATAACATCCCTACCTAGCAGCAGGATAATTGCCCTGAAAAGAGCGGCCCCTGCTTTAAGGGAAAACTCTTAAGTGAACTACCTTAAATAAGTAGACAAATAGCGTTGCCTTGATACCCCCAAATGGCAAAAAAAAAATTACACAAACTCGTTCCTATTGTGTTGTTACGCGGTAGCTCATACAGGTAACTGGGTGAGGGTGTGACTACTCATGTTTGTCACCTTTAGATGAAGTATTATGATATTGTGGGATTTAAAATACATACTATTATGCTGAGATGAGATGGTTATTTTATCCTATGTTTACATGCATTATATGCTGTTATCTTTCATGAATAGTCCTTATATGTTGTTATATGCTATGCATTACTGTTTGTGGATGGCATTTCTACCCCTCCTTGCCTAGGCCTGATAGCTACTGTATTACCTGGTTCAGTATTTATTTGGTGCTTTTTTAAATATATTTTTATTATATTATAATATTGAATAAAGATATCTATTTTTAAAGCTAGTGATTGTACTTTGTATGCTTTTTTGTTGTGATTCTCCAAAAAATATACAGAGCACAACACAGCACTATATGATCTCTAATTTCCTAACATACTGTGATCTGTGTTACAATTTGGAAACCATTGATGTAGGGAGCGAAGGAGAGGTAAGTATTTCTATACTTTTAGTGATTATCACATACACAATCATCAGCACGTGATGTGGGTGCCACTGTAAGGGGTTAATCTATCTCCACCCACTCAATCTTGCACAAAGGTGGCAAAATTGAGCATAAATCATACCTTGAATCAGTCCACCTACCCAAAAACACACGCTGCCAACACCTTCCAAGAGAGTAAAAGAACTATCGTCCACAAACACCGCACACCGGCACTCACAGGGTTAAACCCTTTAACCAAACACTGCTCTCATGTAGTCACAAGGTTAAACACTCTAACCCAATGCTATGGATTCTTTTAAGCTTTAATAGGCAAAGTGCTTACAAACATAAAGATAAAATAGGATGACATACAAATAAAAGGGAGAGGTTTCAGAAAACACCTAACATTTACAACGTAGAGGATGTCCTGGTCCTTGGGGCACAGTTGCCGGCAGAACCCCGCACTATGAACAACCCTATTTTATAGTAATGAAAAATCTCAGTTCAGATTTCAGAGCTGCCCATCAGTTCATTAGGGTATGTTTACACGGCATATTGTGACACGTACTGTACGCGCCGCAATATGCCCGGTGTTTAAGAAGTATGCGCAGGGTAGCGTGTACTTCTAAAACACTGACAGCCGGCTCCCATTTACTTTCACTCTCAACAGCGCGTAGGTGCCGGGAAGAAGTGACATGTCAATTGTTTTCCCACCACGTATTATACGCGCAAAAATGTATGCATAGCTCTCAATGAATTACCATGATTGTGGAGCACATTTTGGCGTATTGCAGTGCAATTATGTGCCAAAATACGCCCCTCAATTACACCGTGTCCACATACCCTTAGGGTGATTTATTGTACTTGACTGGACAGTTATTTGATAAGGGGAAAGGACCAGGAATATCTAATTGTATGTGTCCTTTGATTGAACCATTTCAATGTTGTTGGGGATTTTAAATGGGTTTTCTCACAATGATGATTAGCTTTTAACATAAGGGGACTTTTAAATAAAGTCATTTTCTAAATATATTGCTCAGTAGAATTTACTTTGGTCATGAGCTATAGACAGTTTAGCAGGTCTCAAACTGCACAGAGGTTTCTATGGTAACCTGCATACCTGTTATCTAATTAGCTGAGAGCAGGAGTGTTGTCTTCCCAGGGATTCACTTAATGAATTGAGCCCTGAGTGAACTAATTAGATGAAACAAAATTAGTTGTAGGAAACAAAAGGTACAAGTGCTGTGAGCTCTGAGGAGCATGGAGTTATCTTTAATTGTGTTAAAGATAACAACCTCTTGCTCTGTCAGGGTCTGAGGAGACAGTGTGAATGCAAAACTGCCTGTCAGCCAGTGATTCAGTGTGCTGAGAAAACCTCTTTAAAGTTGGATGGACAGACCCTCATCTGTCCATCCTCTGAAGTAGATAAAACTGCAGGCTCCATGTCAAAAGTCACATTCGGAGATAACCTGTTACTCTCACCCTCAATAAACCAGGCTTAGTGGTTTCTGACCCGTATTTATGATGTTTGCAGTTAGTGGAATATACTCAGCACATTTTCCATGACAGTGATGTTTATATGTGAATATGGGAGACACTTACTCTATAAGGATCTACAGTATGCATAGTGTCCATATGGACAAGAACTCAATAAACAAATTGTCTCTTGCCTTCTCCATAGCCAATTTTACCAATATAGACACACAATTGAGTCACATTATTATGACAACTTGCTAATTTTGATGTTGGCAGTGCATAGTTCATGAGGGAAGTCAATGGTAAGCTGGGTTGGTAGGTATACAAGGTGTGCAATAGGCTGACTGAACACATATCTCTCATTGCTGTTGTGGGGAAAAAGGGGCAATTTATCAGAGTTGCAAAAAGATATGATGATTGGCTTTTGGGCCAAAGGTGGCGACATTTCTGAAACTGCGCAGTTTGTGAACTGTTCACGTGTTGCTATGGAGAAAGTTTATTTTGAGTGGACAAATGGTGCCATTGCGAATAAGTGACGTGGAACCTGCAGAACACCACCTGGCATTGATATGAGAGGTGAAGGTTGAATATGAAAGTGTGTGAGGATGGACAGACAGATGATGGTGGAGCAACTCACCATCAGATGTGTGTCTAACACAACATTTCTGCAAACCCTATTGCATATGGGAATCCGAAGCAGACGGAAAGTCGCTGCACCTTTGCTAAGGAAGTGGCATCAGCAGAAAAGGCTTCAATTTTCATGGCAGTATTGAAATTAGACCACCGCTCATTGGGAAAGGGTTGACTTCTCTGATGAGTTGGGCATTGGTGTGGCAGTGGAGAAACACTGTAGAACAAATATCCTGCAACCATTGCTGAAAGAAGACAAGCTACTGGTGACAGAGTTATGGTCTAGAGAATGTTTTTGGGGCATTCTTTGGGCCATGCTCTCAACCAATCTTGGTATGAATCCTTCCTTGTAGATCATGTACACCCATACATGCTGATTGTATCCCATAGGGCAGATGGAGCCTTCCAGCAAGACAATGCAACATATCACACAACTATAAATGTGTGACATTGGTCGGTAGAGCAGGAGCAAGACTTCTAAGTACTACCCGGGCCCCCTAATTCTTCAGACTTGAACCCATACTTGAGCATCTGTGGGAGCCCATTGATGGTGGTGATGGCTCTATGGACCCTCCAGCAGCTGTGGGAGCCCAGGGAGGGTGGTGTTGGCTCTATGGACCCTCAAGAAGATGTGGGGCCTCGGGATGATGGTGTTGGCTCTATGGACCCTCCAACAGCTGTGGGAGCCCCTGGATGGTGGTGTTGGCTCTATGGACCCTCCAGCAGCTGTGGGAGCCCCTGGATGGTGGTGTTGGCTCTATGGTTCCTCCAGCAGCTGTGGGAGCCCCTGGATGGTGGTGTTGGCTCTATGGACCCTCCAGCAGCTGTGTCCCCTCTGGATGTGGGTGTTGGCTCTATGTACCCTCCAACAGCTGTGGGGCCCCTGGATGGTGGTGTTGGCTCTATGGTCCCTCCAGCAGCTGTGGAGCCCCTGGATGGTGGTGTTGGCTTTATGGACCCTCCAGAAGCTGTGGGAGCCCTGGATGGTGGTGTTGGCTCTATGGACCCTCCAGAAGCTGTGGGAGCCCCTGGATGGTGGTGTTGGCTCTATGGACCCTCCAGCAGCTGTGGGAGGCCCCTGGAGGGTGGTGTTGGCTCTATGGACCCTCCAGAAGCTGTAGGAGCCCCTGGATGGTGGTGTTGGCTCTATGGACCTTCCAGAAGCTGTGGGAGCCCCTGGATGGTAGTGTTGGCTCTATGGACCCTCCAGAACCTGTGGGATGCAGTCAACCTACCAGGACCTAAATGAGTCATTTACAAGACGTCTAGTTGCTTTCTCTGCTGCACATGGCAGATACTCTGGATATTATTTAGTGGTCATAATAACGTGACTCAAGTGTGTATATTGCTATGAATTACCTAGTGCTCTGTTTTTTTGGCTTACCAGAAAAAAACTGACTGGTCAATCACATAACAATATACTTAATACGATCTTCTCATTACAGATGCCTCATTCTATGAATTCAGAGGTATCACATAGGGTAGTATTAGTAACAACTTACCTCCAGTATATCATAGTCACATGTTGTGTGGTATTCTATATCAAAATCCACAATGCTAATCTCAATGCTGCTTCCAGGGTTGGTGGTTATATGCCAGATACATTCACGGTTATTTGGATACTTCATTGGATAACCAGGACTGGTAAAGGTTCCATTGGAACCAGACAGATCCTCACCACATCCTGTAGGGATAATAACACAATTTAGTCATGTATATAATTTTTTGAAAGGAGGTTGTCACTTAGGGCGACACGTATGAACAGAGCTGCGTCATATTTTTTGGTGCGGTTTGAGCCAAACAATTGTGGAAGCCCTGTCCTATAGATGTATAAAACGTTGAACTCCAAAACTTGGTACACTCTGCACCAGACATGATACTTTTTAATGCAGCAAAGATGTGGAGCCGTCATGGCCAAAAATGCACCAATTTTGGCAGAGAAAAACTTTGAAAATCCATACCAGTTTCAAAGTTCGGTGAGACTATTTCGGGTAGTCGGGGACACATATATAAAGTGCTGTGAGACACTCTCATACAGATTGTATGATCGTACATTATTAAAAACAGAGGTAGAACTGGCGAGTTGGCACCAGGTTCACGCATGTTGCCCTTAGTCTCTGCTGACGCATGTGTTCATAGCCTACAATGGGGCCGTCACTTCCATGGCAGAAATATTACAGCACATAAAGCTGTTCTTGCCATCAAAATGTCCAAAACCTTGAAAGAACTCATTGTAAGTGAATAAATCAGTCACTGTTCAGATCCATGGTATGAGGAATCGATCACAACAACATGGACTCCATTTTTATTGTTAAACTTAACCCCTTCCTGACAGCCGGTCATATTAAAAAGGCTCTTCATTTTTTTTTCCCTCTCTTCCTTCCAAGAATGATAACTTTTTTTTTTTTTCTAATTAGACAAATGAGGGCTTTTATTTTGTGGGACAAGATGTACTTTCTATTGGTGTCATTGACGGTATCATAGAATATACTGGGAAAACGCAAAAAAATTGTAAGTTGGGTGAGATGTGAAAAAAACGTAATTGTGCCATGTTTGCAGGTTTTGCTCTTACAGTGTTCACTCTTCAATATAAGATTGACGGTTCAGCTATACTTGCCAACCCTCCCGGGTTGTGCGGGGGGATCCCGTGCCCCTGGAAGGGTCAGCAAAACCTCCCACTGCTTAACAGCTGAACAGTGTGGGGTGAGGGGTGTGTGTGTATTGGTCGAGGGGGGGTGGCCCTGTCTCCTGCCCCTGGCTGTTTTCCGTGGCCACAGAGGGCAGGAGTTTCTCCTTTTCTCCTACCCCTTGCGGTCTGTCTTTGGTGGTACTGGAGGCAAGGGACAGGCCACAGTGAGTAGAAGTTGCCCTTTGCTCCCTGTCTCCTTCCCCCTGCAGTCTGTCTCCAGCAGCTGCATGGGGCTGGATAAAGGCCATAGGGGGCAGGAGTTGCCACCTTGTCTTCTGTCCCTTACTCCAATCTCCTCCCCCTTGCCCCTTTCCTATCAAGGAAAGCTGGAGGTTACCTGTGGGTGATGGGTGCAGCTTTCCTGGATGCTGGATAGGGTGTCCAACCTCTATGTTGGTGTGTAATGTTTGCTTATTTACAGGCCCCCTATTTGGATCTTCAGTTTTGGGTAGACTACATCGGATAAAACCTTTGGGACATTTTTTTTAAATAAAATGGTTAAAAAGGTTTGTCTTCAGGAGTGTTGATTTAAATAAAAGTTTTTTTGTGCAATTTGTATGTGTGGGTTTTTTTTTCCATGTAATTCCAGTGATAGTAGAGGAGGTGTCTAACAGACGCCTCTTCATTACTATCGCTTGGGCTTGGTGTCACCCAGTGGTTTTTTTTTCATGTTGCCCAAGGTCCCAATCCCCAGTCCAGTTGTCCCGGGGGGTATGAGAAGAACCAGTAACTGTAAGAAGTGGATCCTCTAAAGTGATGGTCCACTTCTTGAGCAGTTGCAGGCTGGTATTTTTAGAATGGGAAGTGGCCAGTATCGATGGTTCTTTCCATTCTGGTAGTATCAGGCTGCAGCTGTCGGTTTTACATTGGCTGGTTATGCAAAATAGGGGGAACCCACGTGGGCCTCCACTGTAATGATTACAGGAGTTGCCCACTTTAGGATTCTCAATAAATAAATGATTTTTCTGAAAAATAAACAAAGTGGGGTCCCCCCATTTTCCATAACCAGTCAAGTTAAAACAAACAGCTGACACTATCAGAATGGGAAAGTCCATTAACACTGGTCCTTCCCACTACCAGACTGCAGCCGCCACAGAAATGGACCATCACATTAGAATATCTGCTTCTGATGGTTACCCGATTCTTCCCAGTACCACTGATGCTTTTGGGTACTGGGGGAATAGTGACACTGTATTGGTGTCAGCTTTGGGGTGGCAAAAACTACTGCTGGCTGACACCAAGCCCGAGCAATAGTAACGGAGAGGTGTCTGTCAGATACTTCCATTACTAAAACTGAAATTAAAAGGAAAAAAAAACCCCGACACAAATTGCACAAAAAAATTTTATTTAAATAAACACTCCCTGACACCAGCTCTCTTTAACCATGTTATTAAAGAAATCTATCCAACATTGGTCTGACATAATCCAATGAGTCCAACATAATCCAAAGGGGAAACCTGTATAAATATAGGAACATTAATAAAAACATGACAGTACTAAACTCCATGCCCTGAAGATCATTCCTGTGGCTGATCTTCTGGGGATGCAGGGTATGGGGTTCAGCCTGCACAATATGATTCTGGGACACAGCTGCTGCACAGTCTCCAGGGGGATTGTCCTATGCACCCCCAGCGAGATTGTAAACTGTGCTCTATACTCCTCTCTCCCACCACTCACCGCCATTGTGTTATGCATCCTTTACCAACACAAAATACAAAACCGCCCACCCTCCACCTAATACCAAAATAGTCCCCTTTACCCCACCTATCACTCCATTCCACCCACAAAACCCCTAACCTTTCAACCCGCAGCTTCACCCCAAACTTCCCCCCCCCTATCACCCCCTGTGGAGTTTTTAGAGTGGGGGCCCGGTGGGGGAAGTGCTGAAAAAAATAGATTTGTAAGAAGGGGTTTGGTTTTTAAATTTTGCGGGGAACAGTTTTTGGGTGGGAAAGAAATCTTATGGGGGTTGGAAGGATGGGAAGGGAAAAAAGGAAAAAGAAAAATTCCAGTCATAGAAGGGGTGTCTTTGGTGAGTCCCTAAAGTAAAAGCACTGTAGTCAATTTTAAAAAAACGCAGAGCCCGTGACACTGGGATCTCCCCCCTTATGGTACTGTATGGTGGTAATTACATTTGCGGCCTGTGTACATGGTACCTACCATATATAATACGAATGGTGAAAATTTGGGAGTAGTGTAATGGTTTGGTTAGGCACAGTTTGGACATTCCCAACTTCCTGGTGTGATAGATACCCAAAAACCCGGAAACGAGTGACATTTAAAACCCAAATTTGCTTTCTTCCAGAGTTCTGTGTTGATTGGTGGGTTTAACAAATTTGTAAAACTTTGTAAAGGGTTGAATGGGTGAACTATGTCTTTTTTCGGGTGCAAACTATGTACTTTTAAATATGTAATACACAGTTAGGTGGAGTGGGTGGGACTTTTTGCGAAGGGAGTGTTGTTCAACAAAAATAATATTTTTGGGGACGGCGTACAACCTGCGCCACAGCTTCAGATCTCCCTGATGCAAACTTTCAAAAGTTGGCAAGTATGGGTTTAACCCCTTACCGACAAGGGGCTATGTAGTGGGATTGCAGTGCAATTCTGCTGCATAAGCGGCGGGTGGCGACTGCTAATTGCAGATGACACCCGCCGGTAACAGCAAAGTATGAAGCCAGCTCCATTACGTGCTGTTAACCCCCTTGGGCTGCTGTTTGTGGTTGTGATGAATGAGAAAGCTGTTGGCATACCCTTTCCCCCCCCCTTTAATTGAGACCCGCCACGGGTGAGATCGTGGGTCCGCTGCCACGTTTTCCCTTTTTTTATTCTGCTTTAGACAGGAAGTAGTAAAACCGCCATCTTTGTACACCCTATTCCATTGTTTATACAATGCAATAGGTAATATTAACGATAGCGCCCCCTAGTGGTCAAGCACCCTAGAGGGTATCAATGTCAAAGTAAAAAAAAAAATAAATTTAACTCAATAAAATCATGTTTATTTCTTTATTTTTGTTCACCCTACTATTGATCCTTTGGGTAAGAAAATAAAGAAAAAAACATGTTTTATTTAATTTAAAATTTTTTTTCCCTTTCCCCCCATATTATTGTTCTTTTTTTATACAGATCGGTAAAACTTCGGAGTCTTTTCATTTGATTTCGGCCATGTACAGTTTTTTTCCAGATTGATTAGAAAACCCCTAAGAGCATTGCTCGCTCTCCAAATTTGGGCAAAATAAAAACCCTGCCCCTTTTTTAAATTAGCCAATCACAAACGAGCTGCTTGCATTTTTTTCACATGAACTCATGAGAAAGTAGCTCCGTCTATTGGGCCGGGGTAGCCAAGCCCCTGCTAGTCAACCAATCAGCTTTCTGCTTTTTACTGTATTTTGAACTGTCCCGGGGTTTTTTTTGATTGGTCAATATTTCTCCATGGTTTTAAAGGGTCCCTGTGTCCTATTTATTGGTCAATATTTTCCATGGTTTAATGGGTCCCGTGTCTATTCTGATTGGTCCCAAAAGTTCTCCCTAGGTTTTAAATTGGACCTGTTGCTCATTCTGATTGGTCAATTTTCTCCATGTTTTAATGGGTCCTGTCGCTCCCTTTTTTATTGGTCAATAGTTCTCTGGTTTTAATTGGACCCCTGCGCTCCCATTCTGATTGGTTTTGGTTTTTGCCGACCAATGAGAAACGCTTAAGAATTTGAATTACGTATTTCCCCGGGAATTTGGAATATCCAATTCCCCAAAGTGCACCGGTCTCGGCAACAAACGGTTGTTTGGGATTTAATGATTTATGTTTTTTGAAGGTTTCAGCTCTTTTTCAGAGAATATTTTACCTTAAGAAAAAAAAGGTTTTTTTTCATACTCCATGCCGCACGGCGCGAGATTTCATTGCCCCCATCTCTCCATAGATTACAAAGGGAGAAGTGCTCGCGCTCTGATGGCCGGGATAGCCAAAACCCCGTAGCTCAACCAATCAGCTCTATTTTACATTTTTATGTATTTTTTAATGTCCGCCTTGAATTTGATTGGTCAATATTTCTCCATAGGTTTTAATGGGTCTCTGGTCGCTCCTATTTGATTGGCTAAAGTACCCAAAGGGCCCCCGCTAGCTTAAACAATAGCTTTTTTCTGTTTTTTTTTACTGTTTTTTGAACTGTCCCCCCTTTTGAATTTAAATTGGTCGATTTTCTCCTTTGGTTTTTTAAGGGTTTTCACTGTCGCCCCTATTTGATTGGTGGTTTATCCGACCAATGAGAATATTATTTTTTATTATTATTTTTTATTTTTTTATTTTAAAGCGCCATTGTTTTCCAAAGGGCCCCTGTACATTCAAGGGGGTTACATCATTACATAAGTCAAACGAAAAGTGAAAAGGGATAATGAACAATTGGCACAAGAGGGAGAGGGGGAACCCTCCCCGGGGGGGGCTTACAATTTTTCCCAAGGGGGGGGGAAAGGGGAAGAAAGGGAGGGTGGGGGGCCAAAACATGTCTGTGGAGGAAGTAAGTGAAAGTTTAGGGGAAGGTTATGGAAAACCCTGAAGAAAAGGGTTTTTTCAGGTTGCTTTTGAAGCGGGTTTGAAACTGGAGGAGAGTCTGATGTGTTGGGCAGTGAGTTCCAGAGTGGGGGTTTGAAGCACGGGAGAAGTCTTGGAGACGGTTGTGTTGAGGAGCTGATAAGGGGAGAGCGGGAGGAGAAGGTCCTTGTGAGGAGGGGGAGAGTGCGTGGGGGGAGATATTTGGAAATTAGGGCAGAGATGTATGAGGGGAGAGGTCGTGGAGAGCCTTGTAGGTCATGGTTAGTAGCTTGAAATGAATTCGCTGGGCAATGGGAAGCCAGTGAAGGGATTGGCGAGGGGGAGAGGCAGAGGAGTAGCGAGGAGAGAGGTGGATAAGAGGGCAGCAGAGTTAAGGATGGATTGGAGGGGAGCGAGGGTGCTAGCTGGGGGGCCACTGAGATGGATGTTGCAGTAGTCTAGGCGGGAGATGACAAGGGCATGGCCCAGCATTTTTGTAGTGTCATAGCCGAAGGAATGAGGGATGGAGAGATGTTTTTCAGGTGGAGGCGGAAGGCAGAGGGTGGGGGTTTTTGGATGTGTGGTTTGAAAGATAAAGCAGAGTCTAGGATTTACCCCAAGACAGCGGACTTGTGGGACCGGTGAAAGTGTAGAGCCGTTGACAGCTTTCAGAATTTGAATTACTGTATTTCCCGGCAATTTCCAATATCCTAAATCCTGATATTGCGCCGTTCTAGATTTTCGGAAAGTGATTTTTTTAAAATTATTTTTTATTTTTGAGGTTTGAGCTCTTTTTCTGAGAATGTTTTACGCCTTTATAAAGGCGATTTTTCGGAATCATACTCCTGCTGCACGGAGCGGAGCGCCGAGATTTCTCTTGCGATCTTCTATGTTTCCTCGCGTGTTCCGTTCTCGCTCTATTTCGCCTCCGCCGGAGCATTTAGACCAAAATCAACCAGGTCTGCCTGTCGGAGCTGCCAAGCGCTGCATTGCGCCGCACTTTGCCGACTCGCCATCGTACATGCCTCAGAGTTTGAGCGTGCCGCGTCCCGCCCCGGAACGCCTACAACGCGCCCACACTGCGCCCTTTGCCCGCCCCTTCATGTGAGGCGCAGCCGAAAGTGGCGAACGCTGCGCCTAACACCGCATCCCTGCGTCCGACAGCGGATTCGGGCCGGTGAGGCGCAGAATACGCCTGAAATCGGGCAAAAAGCCCGATCATACATGTCGCCCCTCGTGTTAAAATGTCCCAAGACAGTCACATGTTTATCTAGTGGTTTATCAAGAGTCATTACTGTGAGGCATCCTTTGTATAATATCACAATGTTGTGTATTAGACTTACATACGTCCTCTAGTTACAAACGGAGACTTATGGGGCGTGGCAGACATTCAACACTGAGTCACGCCCCACGTTAACCAAGTGCCAGCATGCCACAGCTGCCCATGAGATACAGAGCGTTAGGTGAAATCTTCTAAAAAAGGGCACAGGCAGTAAAACAAATGTAAAAACTGTTCCCTGCAATATCCAAAAGTAAAAATTTTTTTTTGCTGGAATTACATTTAATAAATATACCTGTTCCAACTTACACACAATTTCAACTTAAGAACAAACCTACAGTCCCTATCCCGTTTGTAACCCGGAGACTGCCTGTACCTTTCAAAGCACATGATTTACCTATGTGCCAAATTAGGTGCTAATTGCTTTTGGTTGTACATATGAACAGAGCTGAAATCCATTTTTATAAATATAAAGATTTGTTTTCTATATGGAACTATAACATCTCTGGTGAGCTAGTGGAATGTCGCCTTAGGTTATGTCCACACTGCATCGGATTTTGGTGGGTTTTTCGAAAATCTTACCATGCCCAGAGCTGTGTAGCCCTCAACAGAAAATCCGTGCTGAAGTCTACACAGAAAAGATTTTTTACTGAGAGTTTCCAGAACCTAAAACCGTCCGGTAGAATATAGAATGTGTTGTATATTATAACAGATGATCGTTGGATTCCCGCAGCCCCAATATACTGCCCCATCGGGAATCCGAATTCTGACTGCGTTTTTTTTGTGCAAAAAACACAAAAAAAACAGCGGTGCGCTGCGGTCCAGCGATGTGAAAATGCCGTCAGATATCTCTAGGAGAACGAGGACACAAAACCTCTCCATTTTTTGAACAGAGAGGTGATCAGGACCCTCCTATTGGAATCAAAAGGAGTTTTGAGTATTTAATCCCTTTAAGTAGTAAATGTTACCAACTAGCTAGGAAGAGCTACGATCGTGTTGTACACGCGGGGGGAGAATTGACATGTTAATTGTCAGCGGCAAATACGCGCCACTAACAATGCATGACTATGGGGGACTGTGGCGCCCCCGTCCGCCCCCCCCATTGTTGAGGAATGTTACACACTGATTCAGTCGCCGTAGGTTCCCAAAAAACCGGCGTATTGCGCCGCGTACTATACATGCTGAAATAAGCCGTGTGAACATAGCCTAATACTGACAACTATACTAAGTACCGTATTTTTCGGACTATAAGGACTATAAGACGCACCAGACTATAAGACACACCTAGGTTTTTAGTAGGGAGAAGACAATGAGGAAACAAATAAATGTAAGCAAAAAAGTGAGAACTGTAGCATAGTTTTTACTGGCACCATTTTGGGAGAGATTCAGATACCTTTTTGTCCATTTTTAAATTTGCAAACTTTTTGGGTTATATGAACATGACCAAAAAAACACAATTTTGGGGTTTGGAATTTTTTTTCTTCTACGGTGTTCAACATATGGTATAAATTATGTTTAATATATTTTAATAGATTGGACTTTTATGGCAGCAGTGATACCAAATATGTATCACTTTTTTATTTGTAAAACGGCAAAAGGGAGGCGATTTAAACTTTTAAGATTTATTTTATTTTTTACTTTACTTTTTTTTTTTTTTTACATTGGTCCCCCCAAGGGTACATGATCCACTAGGGGAACCACTTCCTTGTACACTATTTTACATAAGCAGTGGCTCGCGGTACTTGCTGTACATAGGATTTTCATTCATTACCTATTACACCCAGCCATAGGCAGGATGTAATAGGTGCTCATACATGGCAGCTGCAGAAGCCTGCAAGAGGCTTCAGCTGCCATGGCAACCGATCGCCCTCCTGCAGTTACATTGCAGGGCGGTGATCGGACAGAGAAGCGGTGCGGTGTCTAACTCGTATTAATGCAGGGAGGGATGGAGCGGCACCATCCCGATGTCTAGCCCAAGCCTCCCGGTATGTCAACCCGCCACCGGACTTTCCCGCAGCATAGCCCTCTCCAGCCTACTGCCGCACCTGTAGATGCTCAAGGGCAGCTGCTCAGTGAGGCCTAGTGCATCAAGTACAGCCGGTTGGCCGCTATTCAAGAAGTTGTATTCGGACTTAAGAGTACCCCTGATGTTCCCCCAAATTTGTGGGGGAAGCAAAGGGCATATCTTATAGTCCGAAAAGAAATATGGTTAAAGCTTTGCTAATATGGGAACTTATATTTACATATATATATTTATATATCTCAGAATTTATATATATATCATCAATGGGCAGAGGAAAAATGGCACGATGGACGGCTTTATACACTGATAAAGTGCAAGTTATGAACATGGGGAATGAGAAATCATTACGATGGATTACATGTTAAATGGATAAAACACTGGGTAAACAAGTGACATGGAGAAGGACTTGGGAATCCTTGGTGGACAGTAAACTTAATAGTAGCAAGCAGAGTCCAGGCTAGCAGCAGCCAATGCAAAAATAGGCTTTCAATGGGGTGCATTAAAAGGGGGATAGTTGCACATGATGAGAAAGCATTATTTCTCCCTCTTTTAAAAGTCCATGGTTAGACACACACATTGGAAATTTTGTGTACAGTTATTGAGGCACCAGTGCACAAGGAAAGAATTGTGAGCTTGAAACAAGGTACAAGCGCGGGCCAACAAATAATAATAAAGGGACTGGGTGGGACTACAGGTACACAGAAACGATTGGCTAAGGATTAGGGTTATTTTAGTTTAGGAAAAGAAGGCTCCTGGTGGGGGACATAATAAATATGTTTAATACACTCTCATAGGTCAATATAGAGATCTCTCCCAAGATATTTATTTATACCACAGGGCTGTATCTAGAACAAAGGGGGCATCCTCTCACGTCTTGAGGAACGAAAGTTTATACAGTAAACCATAGAAACGGGATTCTTTGACTGTATAGAGCAGTGATAGGAGGATTTTGGAATATCTCTGCCAGAGGGACTGGTATGGTGATTCAATAACCGAGTTCAAAAAGGGTTTTGGATTGCATTTTGGAGCGTAAATATTTTTAACAAGTTATATGGGAATTGAATCAGAGAGAAGGGTCGTTGATCGGGATCTTATCTGATCTTGCAGATTGGATGGTCAGGAGGAATCTTTTCCCTTAAATAGATAGGAAAATTGGCTTTCTACCTAATTGGGGGTTTTTGCCTTCCTCTGGATCAACACCCTTAGAAACAGTCTGAAATAGATGGACGGAAAATTGTCTTTTTTTAGCCTTACAAACTATGAAACTATGAAACTATGAAACTGCGGTGACTCATAGAGTTAATTTATTTTCCATATTTCCAGCTTGAAGTTAATTTGCCATTGGCTGTAAATGATACAAGCCACATCCCTCTAGCACAAAAACTTATTGTCTGGTATGAGTCATTCCCAAATTCTTGTGGTGCCCACATTGAGATGGAGACTGGTGTATAAGATGTTTTCGGCTGAATTACTTTGATTATGACTCAGCTGCTCTCTGAGGAGCAGGACTGTGGTAAGACGAGCCCTCGTAGCTGCTGTTTCCTTCTGAAAACGCCAGTACTCCCACTTAAAATGTCACAGATTTCCCACATTCCAAACTTACTGCGCCTATTTCACTATGTGTGCATGAGGAGTATATTCAATGTATAACCTTATTTAAAGGGAACCTGGCAAGTGGTTAATGCTGTCCTATCTGAGAGCAGGCTATGATAGAGGGAGAGAAGCAGAGCACAGTGACATGATTTGGAGCAGGATCTCTGAGTAAAAAATTAAGAAAATTTTACAATGGATGTCATGGTGCATGCCGCGGCCCCTGTCATGGGTCTGCGGTCGTGCCCATGCCTCTGCTGCGGCCCCTGCACTATATTCACCTGTCCTGGCTCCTGCCTCTGCTACAGTAGTGTTCCCTACCGCTCATTATAACTAACCGTTCCATGTTCCTGCTCCAACTTGCTCCCCTCCACTCTGACTGCCTGCATGTGCACGAACGTCCTCTCGGAGGCGTGTGGCAGTGCATGAGTAGTTAGTGGGACAGTGTCCAAATTACCTGCCCGGTGACCTGTGATCCCTGGCTATAAAAGGAACTTCCTTCCCTTGCTCTTGCTCAGTTCGCTGTTGTTCTGCATAGAGCTTGACCTCTGTCTGCTGCACTACTGCTGTTCCAGTGTCTAGGGCACGGGTGTCAAACACAAGGCCTGGTGATTTCCGGCCCACGCAATCTCTCTGAGTCAGTCAGCAGCTGTACTCAATCTCGGTGTTGCCTGATGATCCTCAGGTGAGTAAGGCAGGAGGATCGTTTTTTTTTCCCAATCCTACCCTTCTCCCTTGGTAAGTACTGTGCTCGGTGGGAGCACTGTACCATAACATACGCGTTGCAGGGGCGGCGGAAGCACCACTTTCATCATGCCCCATGCGACGCTAGGTCTACTCGGTCCGGCCAGGCCTCTGCAGGCCCAGGAGACTCTTGGAGCTTCTGTCGGACCGAGCGTAAGCGGCGTGATGGTGTCACCGCTGCTTACGCACCGTACCAACAGAGCTAAGGATCCGGGCTGCGCTGCACAGACCGTGAGATAGGTGAGTAGCTTTTTTTAATTTATAATCATTAAGCTGCAGGTGTGCATCTACCTGGCTACTGGGGCCTATGGAAGCATGTTACCTGGCTGACTGGGGGGCTATGGGGGCATCTATCCTGGCTTAATGGGGGGCTATGGCGGCATCTACATGGCTTCTGGGGGCCTACTGGAGCATGTTCCTGGCTACTGGGGGGCTATGGGGCAAGTACCCGGCTACTGGGGGGCTATGGAGCATGTACCTGGCTACTGGGGGGGGTATGGAGCATGTACCTGGCTACTGGGGGGTTTATGGAGCATGTACCTGGCATACTGGGGGGGCTATGGTGCATCTACCTGGCTAATGGGGGCTATGGGGGACATGTACCTTGGCTACAGGGGGACTATATTGGTGGCATGTACCTGGCTACAGGGGACCTATATGGCTCATTGTACCTGCGCTATAAGGGTCAATATGGGCATCTACCTCGGCACAGGGACATATTGGGTCTTCCTGGATACAGGGGACAAATATGGAGGCATCTCCCTGGCTATATGGGCAATATTACCTTGCGTACAGGGGGCTGCTTATCCTGCTGCAGGAGGCATATTACTACCTGGCTCAGGGATGCTAAAAATACCTATCTACCTACATGGGCTAGATATACTGGTGGGCTTTATACCCACTTACTACCTACAAGGTCATATGTAACCTATCTACTATGGGGGGGAGGGGCAATTTATTCTTCGCCTGGTTCCCTCAAAGGGCATTTAATAGCAATACTGTACAAAATGTAACAGTTAAGGATGACAGTTCCATTTACACAGTTATAATATTTGTTTGGCCTTTAGAGGTACGCCGTATTACTATCTCCCTCCCTCGAAGAGGCTTAGATGTGTGGCCCCCGCTGAAAACGAGTTTGACACCCCTGGATTAGGGTATCCTGCATTACTGTACGTATCATTTGTGATACGCTGCTGCTTATCATGCTGTTGCATCCGCAGTCGCTTACCTGATGTATTCTGTCACATGTACCAGTCCGCTACTGTCTCGCGGGACTGCGCTATCTGCCTACGTCTACACCTGCAATGTCCTATTATCCATACCGGCACCTGCTATCCTGTCCTGCACTTCGGTTACCTCTGCGAGTTACACCAACTACGTTTGCAGAGGCCCAGAGGATCCACCATATACCTACGATCGATGGGTCAGTGTATATTGACACCGCAGAACATGACAAGTGAAAGTGATAGTACAGATAACCCTGCTCACATACAAAGAACGACAGCTTGCTTTGTACTTACACTGATACTTTTAAAGTGTTCAATCACTGTATGTGGGTGGGGTAAGCAAGATTTCTCTCATTACAAAGATAAGATCTCCTGCTCTGATGTCAGTGCAGTTAGAAGAGCTGACATGCAAATCTTTGCTATAGAACCACCTATAGCCTAAAGGAAGAGAAGGATGATAATTGAATGAGATTGCAAAGTAACCACTTTATATCACACAGCTCAGCTTCTCTCCGCTCTTTCACATTCCTGCTCTCAGAGTAGGGCAGCATAAATCCAACTGACCCCAAATTCTCCTTATAACATACACTCCAATGTCACAGTCACTGAATTGGCCCGCTGCTTTAGCCTCATAATTGACTGATTAGTCCGCCCTGTAGATAGTTCCCCAAGCCCTGTTATGTCTACAAGGTTTATGATGGACAATGTACACCTTCTGCCTGGCTCTTACACTAGCAAGATGATGACTTGGAGCAGCAAGAACACGGGCAGGCAAGCTGATTGCACCCGGCCATTTTGTTGCCTGAATCACAGGATTCTCCTTCCGAAATTGGTGGGGGATCCAACAATCATACAATTATCTCACCCATTTAATATGGAGAATTAGTTCGATAGCTCTGTAATTTGGTAATAACAACCCCACCCCAAGTCCACTAAGGGATATTACCATTCTCACTTCAACTATCTGAAGACCACAAGAGTCGTGGATATTAGTTCATTTACCATCCAAGAACACTAGGGATGGAGTGAAGGAACTAAGTTGTAATACCTGACACCATCCAAGGACTGAACTAGCACTTTTTCAGAAAAAAACAAAAACACTTTTTTTTTACTCGAAAAAATAAAAGGGAATTTTGTCCAGCAACCAGTGAGAACAATAGGAATAAATCAAATCACATTTTAATGAGTACAATTGTAAAGAGAAATAAGGGCGGGACATGTCTCTATGAACGTTGCACTTTACAGGGCCCAGTTCTATAAAATCACTTTAAGGCAGTTGTAAGAATGCACCAGAATGTAATACACCTTGTTCTTCTGAGGTCATACCATACAGGGCAGTGTAAGAGTCAATACACACAGAGTCTGGCTCAGAATCACCTTTTTACCCTGGTCCTGGCTGTTCTTCTGAAGGACCATACATACAGGACAGTTGTTGAGCCAATACCACAGGTCTGGTCTGGCACCACCTTTACCCTGGTCTGTTCTTCTGCCAGGTCATAAATACAGGCAGTGTAGAGCCATGAGATACCACAAAGTCTGGCTCAGGCACCAACTTTGCCCTGGTCGGGCTGTTATTCTTGCAGGTCATACATACAGGTCAGTGCTAGAGCCAAATACACAAGTTGGCTTCCTAGGCACCACCTTTAACCCTGGTCTTCGTTATTCTGAAGGTATACATACAGGGCAGTGTAGAGTCAATTAAAACAAGTCTGGCTCAGGCACACCATTTACCCATGCGTATGGCTGTTCTTATGAAGGTGGTATTATCCATACAGGGACTGTGTAGAGCTACAAATCCAACAGGTATGGCTCACGGCACCACCTTTACCCTGGTCTGTTTTTCTGCTAGGTGTCAATACATGACAGGGCAGCGTTAGAGCCAATCACAAGTCTGGCTCAGGCTACCACCACTTTGACACTGGGTCGGGATGTTCTTCTGCAGGTCATACATACAAGACTGTTGTTGTTTGTAGTAGCCAATTCACAACAAGTCTGGCTTCAGGACACCACCTTTTACCTGGTCTGGCTGTTCTTCTGGCAGGTCATATATACAGGCTGTGTAGAGCCAATAAACAAGTCCTGGCTAAGGAACACCTACTTTACCCTGGTTGTTCTTTGCAGGTCATACTTGAAGGAGAGCAGTGTTAGTAAAATACCACAAGTTGGATCAGACACCACCTTTTCCCTGTCTGGCTGGTGTTTCTTCTGCAGCGTCATAACATTTAACAGTGCGAGCTGTAGAGGCAATACCACAAGTCTGGCTCAGGCACACCTTTACCCTGGTCTGGTGTTCTTCTGCAGTCATACATCAGGACTGTGTTAGAGCCCAATACCAAAAGGTCTGGCTCAGACTCACCACCTTTACCCTGGTCTGGCTGTTCTTCTGCAGGTCATCTTATATTCAGGGCAGTGTAGAGCAATTTCCACAAGTTCTGGCTTCATCGGCACCACCTCTACCCTGGTTCTGTTCTCTCTGAGGTCATACATTCAGGGCTGTGTAGATGCCGCTATACCACAAGTTCCTGCTCAGACACCACCTTTACCATGGTCTGGTCCGTTCTTCTTGCAGCTCATATCATACAGGGCAGTGTAGAGCCAAAATACCACAAGTCTGGCTCAGGCACCACCTTTACTTGGTCTGGCTGTTCTTCTGCAGTCATAAATACGGGCAGTGTAGAGCCAATACACAAGTCTGGCTCAGGCTCCCACCTTTGCCCTGGTCTGGCTGTTATTATGCATGGTCATACATACAGGGCAGTGTAGAGCCAATACCACAAGTCTGCTCAGACACCACCTTAAACCCTGGTCTGGCTGTTCTTCTGCAGGTTACATATATAAGGGCAAGTGTAGAGCCAATACCACAAGTTTGCTTAAGGAACCACCATTACCACGGTATTGTTCTTCTGAAGGTATTACTACACATACAGGTGCAGTGTAGATGCCATAAATACTCCACAAGTCTGGGCTCAGACACTACCTTTACCCTGGTCTGGCTGTTCTTATGCAGCCGTCATACCATACTGGGGCAGTGTAGACGCCAACACATCAAGTCTGGCTCAGGCTCCACCCTTTACCCTGGTCTGTTCTTCTGAAGGTCATACAGTTTACAGGGCACGTGTAGAGCCAATACCACAGTCTGGCTCAGGCACCCACCTTAACCCTGGTCTGTGCTGTCTCTTAAGAAGGTCATACATACAGACACAGTGAGAGCCAATACCACACAGTCTGGCCTCAGGCACCACGCTTTACCATGGTCTGGCTTTTCTTCTGCAGGTCATACATACAGGGCAGTGTAGAGCCAATACCACAAGTCTGGCTCAGGCACACCCTTGGAGCCTGGTCGTGTTCTTCCTGATCTGGTAATTACATACAGGGCAGTGTAGTGCCCAAATACCACATGTCTGGCTACAAGGCACACCTATTACACTGGGTCCTGTCTGTTAATTCTGCAGCGGTCGCTACATACCAGGAAGTGTTGAGCCAATTACACAAGTCTGGCTCAGGAACAACTTTACCCTGTTCTGGCTGTTAAAATGCAGGTATTACTTACATGGGCACGTTTAGAACGTCCAATACACCACACACGTCTGGCTCAGGCGCCAACTTTACCCTGGTCTGGATGTTACTTCTTGCAGGTCATACAGACCGGGGCAACAGTGTAGTGCCAATAACCTCAAATTATGGCTAAGGCACCACCTTTTACCTGGGTTGGCCTGTTCTTCTGAAGGTCATAACATGGGCACAGTGTAGACGTCTCAATACCACAAGTTGGCTCAGGCACCAGCCTTTACCCTGGTCTGGCATAGTTTCTTCTGACAGGTAATACATACAGGGCAGAGAGGTACAGCCAACTACCACAGTCTGGCTCAGGCACCACCTTTACCCTAGTCTGGCCTGTTCTTCTGCTGTCATACATAACCCGGGACGCAAGTGTTAGAGTCAATACCACAAGGTCTGGCTCAGACACCACCTTTACCCTTGTTCTGGGCTGTTCCTTCTGCAGTGTTCTCATTTCATACAGGGCAGTGTTAAGTGCCAATACATATCAAATCTGGAACTCAGGCACCCACCTTTTCCCTGGTTTCTGGCTGTTCTTCTGCAGGATCGAATACATACAAGGGCAGTGTAGAGCCAATACCACAAGTCTGGCTCAGGCACCACCTTTTACCCCTGGTCTGGTTTTCTTCTGCAGGTCATACATATAGGGCAGTGTAGATGCCATTACAACTCAGTCTGGGCTCAGGCTACACCTTCTTACCCTGTGTATGGCTGTTCTTATTAAAGCAGGTCACATACATTAATGGGCAGTGTGTAGAGCAATACCAACAAGTCTGGTCTAGGCACCACCTTGTTACCTGGTCTGGCTGTTCTTCTGCAGAGGTCAATACATTACAGCCGTGAGTGTGAGCCGAATACCACAAGTCTGGCTCAGGCACCCACTTTACCCTGGTCTGGACATGGCTATCTTCTGCCAGGTCATGACATACAGTGCAGGTGTCAGAGCCAAATACCACATAGATCTGGCTTGGTACCAAGACTGTACCCTGGGGTCTTGGCTGGTTCTTCTGCAGGTCATTACCATACAGGGCAGTGTAAGTAATTGTTAAAACCCCCCACAAGTCTGGATCAGGTACCACCTTTACCCTGGTCTGCTGTTCTTCTTGCAGGTTCACACATAAGGGCGTGTAGAGCAATACCACAGTAGTGCTCAGGCATACCTATACCCATCGGTCTGTTCTTCTTGCAGGTCAATAAAATATAGGGCCAGGTAGAGCAAATACACACAAGTCATGGCTCATGCACCCCTCTTACCCTGGTCTGGCTGTTCTTCTGCAGTCCATACATACAGGGCAGTGTACAGCCAATACCACAATTTTCTGGCTCAGCACCACCTTTACCCCAGTCTGTCGCGTTCTGTCTGCAGGTCATATAATACAGGGCAGTGTAGAGACAAACCAGACAAGTCTGCCTCAGGCTACCACCTTTACACCCTGTCTGGCTTTGTTCTTCGGCAGGTCCTACATCAGCAAGGCAGTGTAAGCAGCCAATACAAATGTCTGGGCTAGGCACCACCTTTACCCTGGGAACGGCTAGTTCTTCTGCAGGGTCATACCTTACAGGCAGTGTAGGAGCCCAATACACAGTCTGGCTCAGGCACCACCTTTAACCTGGTCTGGCTGTTCTTCCTGCAAGGTCATTACTTTACAAAAAGGCAGTGTAGTAGCCAATACACAAAGTCTGGTCAGGCAACCACTTTACCCTGGTCTGGCTTTTCTTAACTGTTCTGCGCCTAGGTTTGGCGCCAAAGAATCATAAATGTGTCTACTTCTATGAATGTGGTGCGACACCCCCAGAACACCTCCAATCATTGGCGCACTAAAAAGTGTCTTTGGCGCATTACAAAGGGATTTAATGCGCCAAAGTTTGGAGCGCGCCCGTTCATACATTCTTTTTGGGACAAAGTACACCAGAAAACTGCCGCAGCCCCGTTCTTACTGGTTGCCATATATGCTTATAGTCTCATGTCCTTCTGACGCGTTTCAAGCCTCTGGGGAAGGATTACAAGCAGTCTTAATCAGCTCCCTTGGACAAGATGCAACGGCAAATTCCTGCTAGTTGCTCTCATAGGACACTGTCTAAAACGTGTCGGCGAGTTTGAAATTTCTTGTGATGCACATGTTCCACTGATTTTTGGATATACTTTTAATGCAAGAATGAAAATAAAGATTTGCTGCTTTTAACATCTACATGGATGAATTTGGTGCTTATTAATTTACATTTTAATCTTTCTAAGCCATGGGTCAGAAAAACCGGCCGAAAACCCGTCCCGTGTGGACATGCCCTTAGGGTCCAAAATATAGTTACTGTATATAACTGTACATACTGCATCTTTCACACCTAGGGCCCCAGCATCCCCAGGAGCCAAGCGGGCTAATAGAAGCTTCCCTGTACTACACTTACTCATTCACATAAAGCAAAAAGTTCCTAAAGTGAGCAGTTAGACCAAAATACTACTAACTGAAGAGACCTAGCTAACTTACACATTTCACAATTTTTTCTTTGATGTAATGATGACTTCCAAACTAGAAACCAAAAAGCAGAACTACAGCAATTAACACCATATGAGTGCACTCCCTCTTCTACATTGTATTCAGCATGAAATAGGGGCTGAAGAATTTAGGAGATCCCCGGGGATATGACACTAACCGTCTGGCCCAGAACTTGTTGCCTGGATACCAGTCAATAAATAGATTATTTCCAGAAGTCTGTAGTACTCGGGTTTTACCTAATGCCAGCAATCACCATGGATTGTACAAGTCTGTGAGTCACGCTGGGCTCTTATTTCTTGTGGGCTCTTCAGCAAAGTATAGTTTTTAGTAATGCACAATAATAAGTACTTTCTTACCCAGCGGTAGGAACAATTTGGCAGCAAGTAGTAAAGATTTGATTGCTGGGTGTTCACAGCGTTTATATCAGGCTACGTGGGCAAGCGTTTCAGAAAGGAAATGAAACTTCTCTTTAACGGTAACAGGCAGAGTAACTATGGGAAACCAAGAGATTTCTGGGCCCCTTGGGCTCAAATCTGTTATACAATGGTATATACTATACAATATATACAAAGGGTGACCTTATGGGTCTGCGAACTGTGCAGTCCCCTGTGGTAGGGGCACCATACAAGTAATGGCTCCCAAGACTTGTGGCCACCATAAATCTTCACAGCTGAAGTATTTAGACACTGCATTCATTTATTTTATTAATTTATATAGTGCTGTGATATTCCACAGCGCTGTACAGAGATTGTTCCATTGATTCCTGTTCCCATTGAGGGTCAACAGTCTACATTCAATATTAACCTGTCAGTATGTTTTAGACAGTAGGGAAAACCAGAATACCCGGAGTAAACGTATGAAAACACTGGGAGAACATAGTAACTCTACACAGATGTTGTCCTTGGTGGGATTTGAACCCAGGACCCCAGTGCCAAACACCTACTCTATAAAGCTGACACAGTATTATATACGTGAGCACAGAGTGGTGGTATTTATTTTGACCTTATGTGGTATTGCATTTGAAGTATTGTATATTATATGATTCCATCATTTCATAGTGTTGAGCGAACAGTAAGAAGTTCTAGTTTGATTGGAACCTCGAACTTTTGTGCGTTTGGTTCGAAGTTCTATTCGAATTCGAACCCCATTAAAGTCAATGGGAGAAGATGTTCTGATTCATTTTTATACCTCTACAGCTCAGGTAAAGCTGGAATTACTATCCATAATATCCATAAGTACTATCCATAACAGTGGATACGTGGAACAACTTAGTGAAGAAATTTGACTCTAAGGGCGACATGTATGATCGGGAGTTGCGCCTGTTTTCTGGCGAAAATGCGCCTACAACTCTGAATCCCCTTCGGACGCAGGATTGCTATGTTAGGCGCAGCTTCAACACTTCGGCTGGCTACTGGGAAGGGGGGTAGGGGCGGGTGTGGGGTTCTGGGGCGGGCGCAGTCATTCGAAAACTCCGAGGGGATGAGATTGTGGGTCGGCAAAGTGGGCGCATTGCGGCTCGTCAGCTCCGACAGGCAGATTAGTTGAAGTTGGTCAAACGAGGGGGAGGGGGAGTTGAAACGAGACGGAACATGAGAGGGAAAAATATAGAAGATCGCAAAAGAAACCATCTCACTCTCAGCTCCGTGCGGTATGGAGTAGGAATTTAAAAAAAACCCCGTTTTTATTACGTGGGAAAACATTATCAGAAAAAGAGCCCCAAACCTTCTAAAAAAAAAATAGAAAAAATCAAATTTTCCAAAATCTAGAACGGCGGGAAATTCAGGAAATTTTAGGATCTTGGAAATTGCAGGGGAAATACAGTAATTAAAATTTCTAAAAAGCCCTTCTCTTTGGTCGGCAAAAACCCAGCCAATCAGAATAGGAGGGGGTGGGTGCCCATTAAAACCCCTATGGAAAGAAGTATTGACCAATCAAATTTCAAAGGGCGGGACATTCAAAATACTTTAAAAAAAGGCCAGAAAAAGAGCAAATTTGGGGTTAAAATTTAGGGGGGGGCTTGGCTATCTCGGCCAATCAGAGCGACGAGTATTTTTCCCCCATTGTATCAATGGAGAGATCGGGGGCAATGAAATCTCGGCTCTCAGCGCCTTTGGGGTTTAAGTAGATTAAAAAAAATTTTTTTTAAGGGTGAAAAAATTTTATTTTAAAAAGAGCAAAACCTTCTAAAACCTTTACACAATCAAACCCAAAAAAAGCGTTTGTTGCCGGACTGACACTACATTGGGGAATTGCGATATAGGAATTGGGGGAAAAAATACAGTAATTCAAATTTGTAACCCAACTTCTCATTGGTCGGCAAAAAACCAACCAATCCCGGTCGCTCCTTTTCTGATTGGCCGGGGAATTCCCAAAGCCTCCGCTAGCTCAAAAAATCAGCCCTTTTCTGCTTTTTTTACTGTATTTTAAACCCCTTTTCCCGCCTTTAAAATTTTGTTTGGTCAAAAATTTCCCCCAAAAAGGTTTTAATGGGTCACTGCCCCGCCCCCTTAATCCTAATTCCTGATGTTGCGGGGGTTCTTAAATTTTTGGAAAATTTAAAATTTTTTTTAGGGAAATTTTTTTTTAGTGGGTTTTGAGCTTTTTTTTGGGAAATGTTTTTTCCCTTTAAAAAAGGCAAATTTTTTTTGTTTCAAAACCCCATGCCGCAGGGACATCTTTAATGTTTTTTTGCTAAAATTTCCAGCCTGTCCTTTGGGAAAGGAATCCCGGGTTAAAGGCCATTTCCCTTCTGCCCCTAAGTCCCGCCTGCGCCCCACACACTGGCAGGCGAATTTTAAAACCCCGCATGTATAAAGCCATTCGGGCCCATTTTAAAAAAATTGGGGGCGAAATTTCCATTTTTGGAAAAAATTTTTGCAAACAGGTCCCTCGATGTGGGAGTTTCATAATGTCCCACCAAGATTTGACAAAAAAAAATTGAGGGGCTAAAATATTTCCCTTTCCTTTCAATGGGTTTTAACTGAAAAGTTTTAAAAGAACAGTTTGGGAAAGCAGGGCGAAAAGCTATGGGAGGTGCAGGGGTAGCACCTGCTCCCGGGGGCCCGGGAAACCTGAGGGGACCCAAAACCCCCTTTAAACACATAAAATTTTGGAAAGGAAGGGTGTTTTTATAAAATTACTGAACCCCAAAACTGAAAAAAACTGAACTTTTGGGCCACAAAAGTATAATTTAGAAAATTCCAAGCATCTGAAAATAATATTATCCATGTAAATGAGATTTTGGGCCCCGTTTTTACCCTGAAAATTTGTGGGCAAAAAAAACATTTTTCTAGGTGGGAAAGATCCCTCCACAATCCCAAACTCCAACTATTGCGTCTATGGAGGGGAAAAAAGTTTTTAAGCAACTAAAAAGGGGGTCTGAAACCATTTAACGGGTGAGCTAAAAATGGCGTTTACAATTTTAATCCCTAAAAATTTTTTTAAAATAACATAAATCATTTTTATTTTTAGCGCCAGTGGGGAAGCCCACACCTCAGCGAGGGGACGTTTTTGACACCCCCTCGGTCCCTTGCATGATTGGAGGGGCCCCCAAAAAAGTGCAAAAGGGGTTTGTTTTTGGTTAGCCCCCCAAAAAGTGCGAAAGCCGCTAAAAAACGAAACTGAAAAATGGGCGTGTGGAAACAAAAGGGTTTAAACCTCGAACAAACAGTAAAAAGCCCCCTTGGGTTTCCCGATTTCCCAGAAATTGGGAAAGTACTAACCTAAAACTTTAATTTTTCCCGAAAAGTTTCAATAAAAACACTACCCATTTTCAAAATACATAAAAGAAAAAAATTTCCCCACACAGGGGAACCCAAAAACCTAAGGTGGGGCTTGAATTTACCCTGTTCCAACAAACAGGTTAAAAAATTTTATGTTTGGGATGTCTTGAATCCAAATTTTTAAAACTCGGGGCCGAAAACCTACCCCCCAATTTCTAATCTGAATTAAAAACCCCCAAATTTTTCCCTGCCCGGTTTCATTTTAAAACATTAAAGGACATTTTATGTGTTTTTCCCGCCGAATTTCTATAAACCCCGTTTCTACTAGGTGTCATAGTTTTTAAGCACTTTCCCATTTCAAAGAAACCCAATTGTGCTTCCAGGTCAACCACTTTTAAAGTGCCCCTACCTTTTTTCCAGCAGTAATGCGCCTGGATTTACTAAACGGTTTTAAATTGTGTAGTTTTTTCCAAACTGCTGTATTTGGGGCCCACCCCTTTTAAAGCACCCCCCCCAAAATTTCCCCTACCACGGCATTTTGTGATGCGCCTAATCCCTGGAGGGGCACCCGTTAAAAAATTTAGTGAACCCCGGGGCTGTCCCAAACTTTTTCGGCTGAAAAGACGCCAGACTTCTGCTGCACCCCGTAACATCCCATGTCCCCCTTGGGACTTTTACATTTGGGAACAGGGGGTAAATACTTCAAAAAACAGAAGTACACCCCTCAAAAAAAATTTGGAGGGCCCCTTTTGGCCCTTCTGTGTCCCACAAACAAAAAATTTTACAAAAAAAGTTTTCAGCTGGTAAAAATTTTCTGTTTTCCCATTTTCCCCCGTTTCCCCAAAATAAAAACCAAGTGCCTTTTTTTGAGGCAATTTCAAAAGTGTGGCTCTTATGTGATTTTTGTGGGGAAAACCCACTACGTAATTAATACTTTTTGTTTTTTGTTAAAAATTAAATTTTGAATTTTTTGGAAAAAAATGAGCCACCCCTAAAAAAAGCCCAACTCGTCTTTAGTAGCAAAAAATTTAAAAAAGGGCCACGGGTTTTAATTTTCGGGGAAACACTGTATGCACCAATTTTTTGGTATAAAACTGTGGGAAAAAATTCTTCTAGGTCTTGCCCAAACCATTTACATCCTATCCTCACAATTTTTTTTTTTTTGAAAGGGCCCAAAAACCCAGAAAAATTTTTTTTGGGTATCAAAATAGTGGAAGACAGCGATTAATAGATTTTCCCCATAATGAAAGTTTAGGCTAAGATTTAAAAAAAAAGGAGGGGTTTTTCTGTTTCGGATTAGTGCCTAGTAAAAAAGGGTGCCAGTAATAGTCCCCTTTGTTTTTGAGGGGGGGGACATCATGGAGCACACCAGCATTGGAGTCTTTTTTCACTCTTTTCTATAAAGCAGACGAGTGACCCCCATTTCCTTTGCTTGGGTGGGGAAAATAAATTCGGGCGGGACTCAAATCCCTTTTTTTAAGATGGGAGACCCGGGAAAAGGTTTTTCCCAACGCAGGGAATTCTTGTCTTTTTGAAAAGCCGGGGGTACATGTAACCAGAGAAAATATAAACCCAGCTGTTTGGCTCTAGGGTATTCTGTACCCATTTTTAAAAATTTATTCAACCATTACTTTATTTTCTTCTTTTTTTATCATATCCCAAAAGCTAAAAATGTAAGTAAACCTTTTGGGAAATTTTTGGTTTTCTCTATTGCTAATAAATATGGCCGGGGTTGTTTAATTCTATGCCCCGTTATGGGGCCCCACCCAAAAAAAAACTAATTAACATGAAAATGGTTGCATTGTTCATGTCTTTTATTAAAAACATTGAGTAAACATCAACAAGAGAAGGGAAAAAAATTTAAGGTCAATGTTTGGGGGTTTTTCCTGAAATTAATAACTAAAAAAATTTTGGGTCGGGTTTTTTTCCCAAAGTCTATTTAAATAGCTGGGGCAAAAAATTTTAAAAAAAACTAATAAAGGGGAAATAGTTGTACTGTTAATGTCTTTTGAGCACTATCAGTAAACATCCACAGCGCAGGCAGAAAAGATAAATGACCCCTCTGGATTTTTAGATTGACTACTAATAAAATATGGTCTAATTGATATCTAAGTCCCAATTATAGACAAACACAATCTAACTAAACTAATAACACAGACAGGTCTACTGTTCATCTCTTTTATTGAACACATTTAGTAAACATCTACAGGTCAGGGACGAAAAGTGAATCCCTTTGGGTTTCTGCCTTTTGAAAAACTATAAAATGGGGGGTCTTAGGGGCTATAAAAGGTCAAAATTTATAGACAAACACAATCTAACTAAACTAAAAATTTCCCAGCTTTTATTTCCCTTCCCCCTTTTGTGGTGTAAAAGAAAGCATCCATATCCCCGGAGAAAAAAGTAATTGAACTCCAGAATGTATTAATCTATAGATCCCCTTTACAAAAATTTAGCCTTCATAAAAAGGGTTTTCTGTAAAATGAAAATTACAATTTCTTTACATTCGGGGAAACAATTTAGGACCTTTCCTGCCTAAAAGAAAAAAGGTTTTTAGTCTATCAATATTCCAGGGATTTCTTCAGGTACTTTCACTTCATCTTGATAGGGTTAAATTTAGGATCCTGATTGGTATAAGACCTTTTAATGAAATTAAATTAATAACTTACAATTGCGTTCTTTGATACTATAGTGGGAACCGGGCCCCCTGAGCCCCTTTCTTTTTTGCTGGCCCCTGACTTTTGCCTTGCCCGGGCAACTTTCCCCCCTTCCCAGTTTTTTTTTGGTCATTTTTAAATCCCGAAAGCTGCCCAGAGGGGTGAGGTGTGGGGCGGTTCTGGGAGTGGCGCCTGTCATCTGCGTATCGTGCTAGGGCACAGCCTTGTTTCGATGCCGGGGGGGCTCCCTGTGCATTTTTTGGGGTGGCCGGTGTTTGTGGTCTCTGCGGCGGGAAATTTTCCCTGTTTTATTATATATATTTTATATAAAATAAAATATATATTATATATATATTTTGAAACTTTTTTGTGTGTTGGTTAGAAAATTTTAATCTCTTTGAAAGTTTTGTGATTGTTCTCCCTATATATTGTTTATGACGTACACTGAATCACGTATATGACATATCTATAAGTACATGTTAAATGAGCGTTCATACGGAATTGGTCATCTGTACTGGTAGATTTTTAAGTACCTTCCCAATTAATATTTCCTTGCGGTTTTAAATAAGTTTGGGCAATACCCCCAAAAACCCCTTTTTTGTTTTCCCTTGTATTTTGTAGTTGGTGTTGTTGTACCCTAGAGGGGACAGTACATTTTTTAGGGTCATAGGTCTGCGGTAGCTTATTCTGGGGTGATTGGGTGTTACAGGAGCTAAAATAGGGTCTATTTTTCAATGTTTTAACAGATATAGAGAAACATCCACGCCACTCCTTGAGAACTCGTGCATGAAAAGAAGCATGGATTCGCGGGACAGGGATGTAATTCTACCGCTGTAAAAGGCATTGGTGCAACCTCACTTGGGAAATTTTCTGTTTTAGTTTTGGGCTCCCGGGTTTTTAGAAAAGATGTAGTGAGGTAGAAGAGTGCAAAACGAGAAAAACCCAAAATTTTAAAAAAGGGGGGGACATTTAGTTATGAGGAGAGGTTAGTAGGGAAATTTAACTTTTTTAGTTTGGGGAAAAAAAAGCTCCAGGGGGCATGATTAATTTTTATAAATAAAAAATTGTCCCCACAAAAAGTAAGGGGGAAAAAAAATTTTTATGTAAAACCCCCCCGAAAGAAAAAGGGGGCATTCCCTTCAACTAGAGAAAAAAAGGGTTTAAAACTCCAAGGGGAAAAGCTTTCTTCAAGGGTTTCTTTAAGAAATGTGAAACCCGTGGAAAAGCCTGCCCGAGGAAACTTCACAGCAGGAACAGTTGGGGAATTTTTAAGAAAAGGGTTAGATTAAAAAAACCTGAAACTTGAGGAAAAATTAAAACGTACATAACCAGTAAAATTCTGGATTTCCCGGGTGGTTTGGGGGGGCTCTGGGGTCAGAGAGGGGGATTTCCCTGGAGAGATTGGGTTCCCTTTCCTTGTGACCAGTGATGAGGCTGGATTAAAAACCTTGTCTCCCCCCCTCCCTTCCCCCCTTTTTCCCCACCCTTTGGGAACTTGATGGGACACATGGGCCTTTTTTCCCAAAATACTAACTATGTCTACTTTTAAAAAATAAAATTATATTTATAAAAAAATATTAATTTATATATATATGTTTAAATTGGGCCCCGGGGGGGGGGGGGGGCAGCGTCAAACTTTTGTATTCTGGGTTTAAAAGGGGTCTAAGGGGCCCATATTTTCAAAAAAAAAACACAAACATCCACCTTTAAAAATGTTCCATTCGCTTTAATTGTGGGCCCAAAAAAGACTTTTAACTAAATTTAAAATTTTAGATAAAAATTTTTAAACGGGGCAACATTTATGTTAAAAAGACAGAAAAAACAATGGGTTTTCATTTTAGGTTTGTTTCTACACTTCGGATTTTTAGTTTTGGGCCCAAAATGAAGTGTGCTTGGGAATTAACCCCCACCAGGGTTTCTGATTTCTTGCCACATATGATGAATTTTTCCCGAGTGCTTTTGAATTTTTCCCCCAGAAAACCGAATCCCAATGGCAACACTCATTACAGAATTTTGTGGAAGGGAACCCAAAAACACTCTCCAAAAACGTTTTATTCAATAAAATTTGAAAGTAAAAGAAATACAAATTAGATCAAATATTTCCTTCTTTCCATTTTATTACACATTGCAGGAACCGAATGTGAGTCATCAGTAACTGAATGAAGTTCAAGAAATTTGTTAAAAAAATGGGGGTTTTTTTTTGTGCCCGAGAAATATAAATATTTTCAACTTTGTTTATTCCCAAAATCTACCCTTGGGGGATCCTTTTTGTTTTTTAGGATAAAGTTTAATGCCCCCCGGGCCCAAAAAACCATTTTGGGCTATTGATATAAAAACAGGGGGGGGGATATAAACATATGCCAACCCCTTTCGCAGGGGCCCAATTGGGAAGGGGGTCTTTTGCCCCCCCTTTAAAATTTAACCCCTTTAAAAAATTTCGGAATGTCGATTAAATTTTCTTTTGAATGATTTCTGTCATGACTTCCATTAATTAGTAGATTGCTAGAGAGACATAAATGGGATGTTCAATGAAAACTTACTAAACAGCAAGGGGACTATATACTTTTCTTACACAGGGGCCCTTTTCTTACAGAAGAGGGCCCCTGTAGAAAAAAAGTATTTGGGCTACTTGTTGTCCGATAGCTCATCATAGGGCACCCCATGATGTTGCTCTAACAAAAATTAAAAATAAGTTGTAGAGATAAAATTCATAAATTAATGCAATTACATGCAGTATAGTAGTCAGTAGGGATTATATGCTGCGTGCAAGGAGGAGCCGGACCCCCTTTCTTATTGGGCCTTTGTGCAGCTGTACAAGTTTCAGCAGTGGTATGTCCACCCCTGCGTTATAGGGTCTTGTTACCCTTCTATTGGCCATGACAAGGACTGCTACAAAGAGAGGTCAGCAGGACCCTGTATATTTGAATGGGCGACCATTTATCCTGCAGTGGACCCTACATAATATGTGTGGAGCTCACAGTTTACTCTGTGATTGCTAGGAATTTTAGTTGTGGAATCTGTGGGGATAAGTTGGATAAGCTGCTAAATGCTGAGCATAATTGGCATCATATACTCTGTTGCATGATTTGATTATTATAAAATACTAGTGCATCTCAAAAAATTTGAATATCATATAAATTTAAATGAGTTTCTCAATGAATATATTTTTATTTATCTGTCTAAAAAATTTATTATATTAAACCTTGTAATTCATACTGTAATGAGTCTATACAATATATGGGTTTCTCTATTTGACCTAAATTATTGATCAATTACTGTATCTCTTCAGTGTTATTCTAATTTTTTGAGAAGCACTTGTATGTGTTGTTTTGGAGAAAAACATATATGTCATATAACCAACAATTCTATTTCCATATTCCGTATGACGTTAACTGGAGGCTCCTGGGACCCAATGCATAATCCCAAATGTAAAAATATTAGTGCAGGAATGACAAAATAAAGAGCAGAGAGTAGCGTTGTTCTTCGGATTCAGTTCAATGTCAAATTTGACCCCAATCCATGAGATTCAATTCGGATTGGCCCTAATCAAATGTTGGTGAAAATTGCCCAAAAAATGTAACCTTACCCTAACCATAAACTGTGTTTAGAATTAGGGCTAGGGTGTTTAACTGGCTCTTAAGGCTTAACTTACCATTCCCCAATGCCCTCGGTCTCTCTTTGCTCCTAGTTTCTTACAGTCCGACACCATCTCCTGACTTCAGGCACAGCATCGCTTCCGGTCATTAGTGCAGTATACCAGAAGCGATGTCACACCTGCAGTAACAATGTGACATCAACCATAAGTAAAGCCACACTGGGAATGATGTGGGGATATTGGACCGGAAGTTAGGCCCCACCAGAAGCAAGGAGAAAACAGGGGAGTCAAGGAATTGTAAATTAAACCTTAAAAGTCAGTAAAAAACCCTAACCTATGCCCAGTTTAGGGTCAGGAATGGGATAGTGTTAGGGTTAGAGCCAGAGAAAATATTTGGGTTTTGGACATCCCAAACCCAATTTTTTTCACAAGCTCAATCAAACCAGTTTTGAACCAAACAGGGCCCTATTTGAGCAACAATAATAGAATTTGATTTTCCTTCCTTGGATTGTGGTTAACAA